>JAXGGA010003001.1:0-110500 GCA_038373865.1 Uloborus plumipes | reverse complement strand
CTTTTTCCCCCTGGCCCTTCAAATACTATATTAACTACTCATTATCAGCGATGCTATCTAAAGCAAGAATGACTACTAATCCAGGGAAAAGTTAGCACAATTATCTACTGTTGGCTGATGATTAGTGAAATTGAAGTAAACTTGGGAGTGTGTATAGGAGAAAAAATCCATGTCATAGTGTAAGAGTTTTTGGGACTAGTAGAAGAAATTTCACTTATCCTAGAGCAGGGGTGGCCAACCTTTTTAAGGAGAGTGCCACTATCTGGAGAGAAAAGCTTAGCATGCCATTTCGTGATTTGTTCGTTCGTATTTATCCAAAAACTGAAAATTTTTAAGAAGTTAAAAATAAGTTTTTTGTTGACTATGCAATTCTTCTCCAAATAAAACATTTTTTCTTGTAAATCTGAGCAATTGAAATTAAAATGATAGTAAAGATAAAACAAGTCCAAACTTAAGAGCTATTGTTAATAAACACTTTTATAGGCTATGTCAGTTGGGTTATGCTTAAAATAGAAACAATTAACATGACACATTCTGTTCTAAAAATTAAGCAGTCTGCACTCAATGTGATTTATGAGTCTGTATCTTTTTTACCTTTAATTTAAGGATTAGTTCTTGAAAATCCTAAAAAGTGTAAGTGTTTTAAGTGCTATCAATTCAACGGCATTTAGATTTTTACGCATTCATAGCAAAAAATATTTGTTCAGAAATGTATTTTGAGTCAAATCTATAACAGCAGCAAAAGGCTAAAGTGTGTAAATGTGAAAAAAAAATTGTTGGTTCAAATTTATAAACTTCTATACAACGTGGATGACTTTCTGTAGAAGTAAGCTCTTATATTTGATAACCAATGCAAAAGGTTAATAATTCCAAATTGGAAGTAGTGTCTTGCAGAGAAATAGACAAAGAATTTGAAAAGATCAGCATTTTTGTTCATCACCTTGAAAACCATGAAGCCTGACACCAAATGAATAATTACAATAGGTGTAAAATTTTCTCCCTATATCATAGGAACATTATTAAATTTGGTTTGCTACTTTCAGTATTAATTTTAATTGTTTTATTCTTTTTTCTCCGAAGTAGAGAGAAAGAAACTGAACTTTCATTATAAAAGAGTGTAGATGGCCTTTTCTGGTTTAGGAAACTTTTTTCTGTACAATCTTAAACTTAAATTACTTAAACGCCGGATAATAAGAGATGAAATAGCTCAATTCCATTGCTATTCTTCATTTCCAAGTAGCAAGTCCTCCATAGCTTTCCTTCCAGATATTAAAAAAAAAAAAAAACACTCCCTAATATTCTAAAATATCATGACTATTTTTCCTTTGAATAGCTATTGCACATTTCACTGAAAGAGTACATTGCATACTCTTCTCTTTCTCCTAGGAAAACCACCAGAGGAAAAGTCTCATTAATTGGCAAGGAGTTTGTGATAGATAATTCAACGACACTTTTGAAGCTTTTTCCTCAAATAATTTCAAGTAAATGTAACAAAAACAATTTAAGGGTCTTCATTTGTGCAAACATAGCGAATTTTGTCCAATCTGGTTTCTTTACTTTAGTTGCAGAGTCAATTTATTTTTGGAAATTTCATCACACGTAGCTGAAACTATTGCAGATCAAGAATTCATTCTGCAGCATCGAAAGTTTCATTTGTGTCAAGCACAAATATGCTTTACAAAGCATTGTCTGTAGCGTCACAGCTTTTGTTGGATGTCCGAAGATAATGCTAAGTACTTTGCAATATTGTTGTTCAGACAATTTGTAAGCCAGCCTCCTGAGTCCTGAGACTCAATCGTCACAATATCATTATATTTATCAGTTCAAGGGTTTTTAGTTTTTATCAATATTTTTGAGATCAACATTTTCCCCCCAATTTAGGAATTTTTTCAAAAAGTCTTTGCGTGCCACTGTTACTGCTCTGCAGTGCCACGTTGTGGCATGCGTGCCGCGGGTTGTCCACCCCTGTCCTATAGCAAAGCAGCTATCTTAATTTTAAGACTTCAGATGTACACCTGCATTCCACTTCTATAAAAATGTCCCTCAACACATTCATTGATTGAGGCATCCAATTCGTTCTGATGAGCAATTAATTTTCGTCAAATCAAGTATCATTAGAATGAACCAAAAATCCATGCAAGTGGAAAACCTTACACACCATAAATGCACTATTTTTTTTCAAACTTAACTAACTTTTGCTAATTCCATTCTTAATTTTTATTTTTAATTGATTGAAGCTATCGTACATTGAATCGTCAGATTGAATGTTTACAACATTTAACAACCTACCCCAAAAAGATCAACGTTTCAAATAAGAATTTTGATAAAAATAAAAAGAAATTCTACTCATTTGCCGTCTAACAAAATCACATAAACAAATCAAACACATGAAATGACAGCAACAATCTTTAGAATTTTGCTGGTGTTTTTTTTACTTATTATTTCCTAAGCAGTGGATAATATAGTGCTTTCTGATCCAAATGGATTCCTTTTCTGATTGCAATGTCATTAAATAAAAGTTAAATTGAAAAATAAGTAATCACACAAATATGACTTTCTTTTAATACAGTAATAACAATCATGGAATTTAGGGAGCATTAAAAAAGACCAGTGTTTTTGTGAAATTTCAAATCACATAAATGCATGTATGTACAGTTCAGTCTTGATACCTCAAATATTCCTCCTTTTAATATTGCAGCAATTTTTGACTAAAATTCAAACTTGCAGGTGTATTGGTGTTTAAAAATGGGTTGCTTTGCATGTAAGAAATGAAAAAAGTGGAAGATCCAAAATTTGAAAGCCTAACAAAGTGTGATCTACTAATGCTAATTTACAGAGCTTATATCAGGCATAATGAAGGAAGTACTTCTCTTCATCTTTCCCTACCTTTTAGCATGACATCTTAGGACTGCCATGGGGAGATGAGGGGTGGGGTTCACTACATGGAATGGGATAGGAGACAAAGAACTGGTTTTGAAATTTAACAAAAAAAAAAAAAAAACTGAACTACAGTCACTCCTAAATGAGGCAAACAGGTTTTGAGGTTATAAGGATGTAAGATTTAAATTTTAGTGAAAAGCATAGATGGACGATTTTAGTTTCAAGATTTTACAGATGAAAACTGACTAACTTAATCAATATTTCAACTGGTAATTTAAATAATACACCATTACAGAAACTTCCTTACCTCATTGTTTTCTTTTCTACAATTTTTGGCTCTGGTCTTGCCCTATTTAGAACTTTTAAGAAGTCTGAAGTTTTGGCACGCATACGTGAGTGAATGTATGCCTAAAAGAAATATCATTGAGCAAAACTATGAACATCAAAACAAAATAAATTTCAATAAATCAATATTTAAAAATATTCCTTATTTTTGTAAGATAACTCTTTCATATACCACTAAAATAGCATACAGCATATATATATATATATATATATATATATATATATATATATATATATATATATATATATATATATATATATATATATATATATATATATATATATATATATAATATATTGCATCAGAAAAGAATGGATATTCAACTTACTTTTGAACACTTAATATGGTAGTGTAAATAATCTCTGAATGTATGGATCAGATTTATAGTGTTGTCTCTTGCCTGTTTATTCGTATGTCTAGGGAAAAGTACTGAAAAGAAAAATAGACTTAACATTTTAAAACAAGAGACAATTAACAAAACTTAATAGAATATCAAATCAAATGCATTTATGTATTTAAGAAATTGAAATAATGGATTACTCAAGTATTTCAGTTTAGCCTAGACTGTTAAACAGCAAATTACAAAAAGACCAATGAGGAAGTATATTGAAATCACTTTATTGTATTATTTATGATTCAAACAGAAAATACTCACTAACTTACATACAAAGATTTAGAATAAAAAGAAGCAAATGCTAAAAGAGGGGGGGGGGGGGGGCTATTCATCTGCTGCTTTGCCCCAAAACAAGCCAAATGTTCCTACCAACATAATAAATGGAATCCTCTTTCATGGTCCTTAGCAGGGTCTGAAATTTGTCGTATTTTGCAAATAAAGTTTTGTTTTGAAAACTGCGATTTTACATCTACTGTTATCAATAGAAGTTGGGTTTGCATAATTCGATAACTTCACTTACTGATCCATAGTATTGTCAGGTAAACCTATGATGTTTTGAGATTCTTTGGAACAAATACATCAATATTGTAATACTTTGCAGTTGGTTGCTCTGCTTTACCAAAACAATTTTAAAATTAGGCCTAAGCAGAATGTTTTGAAAACTAAAATAAAAAGTTAGGCATCAAAGATGTTTTACTTTCATTTCCAACTTTGAACTCTAGCACAAAGTCGAACAATTTACAAGAAAGGTTTCAGCTTAAACTATTTAGAAACTTAAGTTGTGAAATGTAACAGAAAACAAAAAATCAGAGCATGAATCTAATATTTTTCAAGTTTATAAAATATAGATTAAAATTCAGTAAATGAGCAGAGACATAACTAAAAACTGAAAGGTTTTTTAAGCTATTAGTGAAATAATATAAAATAATTTTGGAAAAAAATAGAACCGACTTCAGTTGGAAATTGCTCTAAAAAGTAAAAAATAATTTTTTTCTTTGAACACCATCGAAACTACTTTTAAACATAAGTTTTGAAGTCGGCGCAAAAACAATGTATAGAATCATACGCAACTATAATTCAACTATATACATTTTAATGGATCCAGGTTCTTTAAAAGCATTCGCATACATTTCATTCATTACCCCACATTCGTGTCATGGTACAAATATTCTGCTTTTAATTCTCAATGGTTTCTCTGAAAAATGCTGGCAAAATATGGTTAAATATCATTTGAACTATCGCTTTTGCGCCGACTTCAAAACTTATGTTTAAAAGTAGTTTCGATGGTGTTCAAAGAAAAAAATTATTTTTTACTTTTTAGAGCAATTTCCAACTGAAGTCGGTTCTATTTTTTTCCAAAATTATTTTATTTTATTCTTTTTAGTGTAAGTGTACTTATAAAATAAGGTAATGTTTCCATTACGGAACTTCACCTAATTTTCTTAAGTAAATGCTCCATAAAATAAACAAAAAGGAAGAAACTATCAACGCGCCTAAAATTATTAACGATTGACACTAAAAAATAATCTTTGTTATTTTCTGGTATTTATTTGTGTACTAGCTTAATCAAAGCCATATAAATATCAACGGTTTGTCAACTAATTTATATTTCAAAGCAATTCTAGTTTCTCGTTGTGCATAAGATTTTAACACATACTACGTACGTTACCGCTAATGAGTTTCATGTTAGATTTAGTTAAGCCTTGGTTCAAATTTTTCATCATGATTACTATTAATATTGCTGTTGCGAGGCAAAAAATTTTTGCAACAATGAATTGAAAATTTAATTATTTAATGGGGAAATGACATGAAATTTACTGTTTTCCATAATAACTTTTTTTCTAATGAACAAATGTCGTCATATGAGTACATGGTACCTAAGTTACACCATCTCCTATCGATTGAAAAAAAAATCGTCCAAATCGGTTCAGTAGATCTGATGTTATGTGCGAACAAACAAAAAAAAAAACATACGCTTTGAATTGATAACCTCCTCCTTTGTTGAAGTCGGTTAAAAATTAAAAATTGCCTGAAAAGATCAGTCTAGTAAAATTTTTGAGAAATTAATTATTAATTCTTAAATTATTATTAAATCTTATCAGTATCTTTTCTCAAAGAAAATTATGCATAAGTAATTTACGTTTTTCTCTGTTTTTTTTTTTCATTTCAATACCAAACAATTTGAAAACTATTATGAGATTATATATCTTTAGCATAAAATGCATTTGTTTATGAAGTTCTTTACAAGCTATATTTATGTGAATTTTCTGGATTTTTAGTAGAGATAAACCATGTCATTCGAGGGAAACAAACAAACGAAAAAAATCTAATAATTTATAGTAATTTCTAATTCATACAAAAATTTGTACATAAAGGAGTAGAATTGAGTCTTTGACTGAAACAGTCTACAAAGATAT
Organism: Uloborus plumipes; assembly: GCA_038373865.1. Classification (NCBI taxonomy): domain Eukaryota; kingdom Metazoa; phylum Arthropoda; class Arachnida; order Araneae; family Uloboridae; genus Uloborus; species Uloborus plumipes. Next base: position 104,463 of record JAXGGA010003001.1, on the reverse strand, counting down.
TTTTCTTTTTAAAAATTTCATTACAAATCTTTTGCAGTAAAAAAAAAGGGGGGGGGGGGAATGATCAATGAAGGAGATGAGTTTATGTTACAAGTACAATTAATTGCGATTTAGTTTATGAAGACAATTATAATTTTTTTTTGTCTCTTACTTTGTAACTTTTAATTAAAAAATTACAAAAAAAAAAATCTTGATTTTAAATCAAATTGTTAAATCACAAAATTGTCAATAAATACATTTCAACTTGTGAATCTTAATTATTTACCAAATGTTATGTAACCGATGTTGTCACCAGTTCTTGCATCAGTATTGGCAAGCTCCATTGGTGGTTCTTTGTGGCTAAACAGAACCTGTGGCGCTGTATGACTAGCTTTTCTACCTTCTTTGAATTCCTGTAATATGAGTTTGGTAATTTAACAGCTACCATTTAACACCTAGAAAAGTGTGCACTAATCTACTTAAATCACTTAATTCTTCCAGCAGGGATCTCTAAAGTGATTTGTTACAACTTGGTCATCAAGAAATCGTTATTTGATGCAATGAGGGTATTTTGAAACATAGCAATAGTTTAAATCATCAGTAAAGATTCCTTAACATTAAGTTTCAATCTTTATATAGTGCATATAACAATATACTAAGACCTACATTTTGAATGATAGGGTTTGAGAGAAACAGTTATTTATGTGAGTTAAATAGGCAGCTAGAATATGTTTTTTAAAATAATAAAAGGATATATAACAATTAAATAATCAGTAGACACACTTTAAGACTATGCAAGAACAAACAATAAAAAACAATTTTTTGTGATTGATCTAAAGAATTGCAGTCATATCTTTTCCTTTTTGCTTTTCAGCAAAAAATAAAGAAATTCTAAACAATTATGATCAAAAAGAACTTTTTTTAATTGAGAGTTATAATTCATTACTCTATTCTTCATGTAAACAATGTTGAAAAATAAAGTTGAACACTGATGAGAGTTACATGGCATTTCTGTGCAAGAAAAAAAGTTTGAAATGAAATTTGTTCAATTGTACTGTGTAATTTCATTTCAGGATTGTCGGACTATAGGTGCTATGTTAGTCAAAAATTAAAATATTAATAGCTTTAAATTTATCACGAACGATCCAATGAACCCTGACTTCCTTTACAACAGCATTGTTAAAAACATACAAAAGTGTGCATGGACACACATATTTTAAAATGGATACAAATCATACCAATTTGTGAATCAATAGGGTACAAGAATTTCAGTCTGGGGAGAGACTAAAACAACTTTTCCAGTAACAAAATTAAGCTTGAAGAACTCGTGTACACATTTGAAGAATTCAGTGCATGTAGCCGACAGCTCCCACTTTCTGAAAACTTTCAGGATTTACAAAAAACAGTTGAAATAAACCCATTTTTAAAGATTTCACCTTTGAATTTCAGCATTCAACATAACATAAAAATGTTAGAACTTGCCTCCATGAAACCAATTTAAATAACCTATTTTAACAAAATATGTTACTTATGTGTATTTAATTGTTATAAAATGGAATTGTCTCATTCTTTTGCTCCAAAACATATAACCCAAGTAGATTTTTAATTTTAACTGATGGTTCAGATAAAATATTTGGCTCTAATAAGACTTTTGATTAAAAACCTTTTGTTTCAAAATAATGCAGCAAAATAAGTAATGTTTTTCTTTACTTTCTCCTGCAACATAACCAGTTACAACATTGTTCCTTAAATATCCTATGATAGAATACTGGTTGGAGCTGTCTTGTTCTTGTATGCTGTGAATGATAGTATTTCTCTTCAAATATTCTTTTCAATTTAAAACACAAACCAATAAAAAGTGGAGCTATCCCAGTGTTAGAAATAAGAATTTAAACCTAAGCGTCATGAAGGACTTAGCATAAATTTTTAGACGCCAAAACAAGCAGCCTAGGTGCCATTTTTAATGAATCCAAATTATGTTTTTTACACAAATTTTCAAATATGTACTGTCGTATGCTACTAAAACAGAAAATGATTTTTTATTGGCAAAATTGATTGCATTTATAAATTAATGATATTCCTCGGCCTTAATCTTTCGAACCAAACAAAGTTCTTAATGACAACGAGTCTAAAAAGAAAAGTTTCAATGTGATCCAAAAATTTTGGCATCAAATTTAGCACCTAGCTTTTAAAATCTAGGCATCGAAGCGTTACTAATGGCTGCTTATCCCTAACACTGTGAGCTGCCTATTTATTAAATCAGGTTTTCAATTTCCAAAACCAAAGATGAAACATTTAAAATTTAAGTTTGCCGTACCTGCATGAAAACTTTACCAATGACAATATCATCTTCATCTTTAAAAATAGTACTAAATACCACAGTAACTCTGTCTGCTTTTGCTTCAACATACCTAAAAGTATAATTCAATTTTAAATAAAAGACTAGGTCAAAATACAAATTGAATAATGAAAGGCTCAATTCTAGAATTTTCTTGAAATTTCATTGACTAATACAGAAATAATTTTTATGTTTAATGTGAAACTTCACAACACTTTGTGATCACAAATGATAATTATTTTTAATCATTTTTTGAGAAATTATGTGTCTGAGAAACCGAAATAGTTAAGTTAAAAGATTATAAAAGTAACAGATTTTTTTTTTTTTTTTGTTGATTTCTTGTGACTTAAAGGTCAATTGTTCTCATAAGTAACTTGTATTAGGTAATAGACAAAATGATATTCAGTAAAAAGTTATATGACATTTAAATAAAAGGCATAAACACAAATATACAAACACAATACAGTAAAACTACAAGAATAAATTAGTTTCTCTCAATAAAACTCAGCCTTAGCCATTTGATACTTAAAATGAAAATCTAGAAAAAGAGGAAGTGTTTGTAAATCTCATCAATTGTGAAATATTAAAACTGTTCTAAAGGTAAAAAGCTATTTATGACAGTTTTTTTTTTTTTTTTTTTGCTTAATTTTGTCTAAAACAAGCATTACAAAAAAAATCAACAATAACAAATGAACTTAAATATGTTCACACACTTAACCATAAACTCACAATGTCTCTTCATCTCTGTAGTGAATGACTGCTCTCTTATGGCCTTCTTCTCCTTTCTCTTGAAACTCGAAATATTTTTCAAACACTGAGGCAAAGCAATTCCTCTTTAAGAGACCAGCCTTGAGAATTAAGTCATCATACTTTTGAGGAATGTTTTCCAAATCAAAAAGAAGTGAAACATTATATCCTAAAAGATAAACAGAAAAAATAAGCAAAAGACAAGAGTGAAGGACTTCATAACTTCATAAGCTCTGAAGGACTTCATAAGCTCTTGATAACTTACTCTTTACCAGGCATACCATGAAATATCTGTCCTACAAGGTACTAAAACATCCATTTAAGACCTTTCCAGCAAAAAATTATCAATTGCTTTCATTTTATAATAATTTTTTTATATCATTATTGTGTTTCCATAAGAAAAAATTCATTTTTTTCCTGACCATTCCTTCTTGGTTGATTGATTTTCTTATAGAGTGTTTTATACTAGTTATATATAAGAAGATACTCATTAATGGGATCTCTTTAGGTTTTCAATAGTTTTTCCTGGGCAAATTTTATTTGATTTATCAAAATCACGATATTTTTCATAATCAATCTATATTGCTATGACTACCTTGTAGCTTTTAACTGATATACTTAGGTTTATTTCTATATTACAAACTAATTTTTAAGAGTCATAATTTACTTTTCTGCCCCACACCTTACCTCCTAGCATATTTACTTTAAGATATTCGTGGGTTACCACATTGAGCAGGTATTATAGAATTACTATCTCAGAAAATACACCAGAGTTTGAATGACTGTACTAATTTTACAGATGCTGAAAATTATGCAGATACTACCTGCCAATATTGGCCATGAAAATGTTTCGCTCATTTCAGTGAAACTCTGTTTAACTTACAGGCAGTACAGTATTTAAGTTGTATGCCTCAATAAAATCAAAAACATTATATTTTTACAAAGTATGGATTCAGTAAACGGAAAAGATAACATACCTTCTTCAGATTCTGTTAACAGCGAACCATATTCTCTATGTAGTAACTAAAAAATAAAATGTTCCAAAATTTCACTTTCGTTTTTTACAACTATAGCCATAAAAAAAAGAAAAATTGCTACATAATAAAACTTGAGTTATATACAGGAAAATATATTTTATTTAACAACTTAAAACTTTTAAAAATTCTATGAAAAAAGTGCACAAAGTTATAAAAAATTTTGCATGTTGAACCGCTTATAAAATATAATTTTCAAAATAATTTTGCAAAAGTGAAAATTGGAAAAAAGACAAAAAGGTTTTTAAAGCTTCGTAAGAAAATTATTTATATGAACACACATGTAAGGGCCTAAAATTGTGCTTTTCGACCTTTTATTTTGGGAATTTTCCAATGACCCCCATACCCCATGAAAACTTTCTAAACCATGCCACTGACGGGAAATCAAATAATATATGTACCAAATGGGCTTTTGTAAAAAAAATGTGGAAAAAATTCAGCTGTTTTCTCATTCATAAACTCATTTTATTTGCATTGAAAATGGTTTTCTCTGTACACTCTTTGTGTAACTTTAATATGATAGCATGTGTTTTGATATAATGAAAAATTATCCTTATATACATAATCACCAAAGTTCTTGTCATATAAAGTTAAAGATTGTACAAATAAAAATATTTCAAAAGTGCAATAAATTACAACTTACTTCATCAGCACCATGTTCTTGCAGTTCTTTATAAAACTTCAGTGATATGCTCACCTACAAAAAGAGAAATCTCAGCATTTTTTTAATCAGCACAAGGCAAAATTAATACTATGCTTACAAAAAAATACTCACACGAACTTTAGTCTTGTCTCCATTTAGGTTCGAAATATGAAATAAAACACCATCAAAATCAGCTACAGTAACATCAACAGTTTCAGCTTTATTACTGAAAAAAAAAAAAAAATCAAAAATTATATCTTTATGAGGTCAAATTCTTTTTTTTTTACCTTCTAGAAAGAGAAATATTACAAGTCGAAAATAAAGAGACATACAATAGCACAATGTAAACATACTTTGACATTTAAATCTTACACAACGATATACATTGTACCTATGATTTATGTTTAGTGAAAAAAATGTTTAACTAGTAGTTAGGATTTTTAGATAGTTTAAATATATCACAGATAATTTTATACTCAATTAGCAGTGTTAGAAAAAAACGCATAGTTAAATAGCGCATTGAAAAGTAAACATCGGTGTTTAATATCATACCCAGCCAGAGCATTTTTGAACTTTAAGCGCAAAATATCTTCAATTATCCGATTGTTGATTTCTAAAAGTATCATGATGATAATTAATTTTTAGTTCATTCAGAAATTAATGAAAATGTACAGTAAATTCAGAGAATACTTCAAACATTTATCACACCGGAAGTAGTACAACAGACTACGGGGTGTGAAAGCGGATGTCAGGTAATAAAGGCAATTGCAGTTAAGGAAAGACAGTTATTTTATTAAAGTGAAAAACTTATTCTGTTCAAAATAAAAGAAATATGTTCCTTCGATAAAGTATTTAGCACTTTTTTATGATTTAAAAGAGGGCTCAGTTAGGTAGAATGTGTGCGCTAATACAGCAGCAAAAAATACTTCAGTTATTGAATAAATTAAATGGCATTACTTTGACTTCTGCTCTTGTTTACCTTTGCTTTTGATTTGTTTGAATTTTTCTCGGACACACCAACATTTGTGGTTAATATTGTTTGTTAAAATGAAATCAGTTGAGGCTTCAGTTGAATACGAAGAAGATATAATTTTAAATAAATTGCACAAAGAATCATTTAAGAAAGGCAAACATGTATATTCTTTACGAGCCTATGAAATAGTTAACTTCAGTTCTCAGTACGGTGCTGAAGGATCATTATCATATACAGCTCCGAATATTCTTGGCCCGCCTAGTATATTTCCTCGCGCTGGAGATCACGCTTATGCGTATCAAATGGTACGTTTTGTGAAAATGTAAATTTTATTTTTTATTTCTTTCCCAGTCGTTCTTTATTTAAAATTATAATGCATCTGATTAACGAGTGACGCTTGACTGCACGTATAGACAAACTAGAACAGTTACAGCAGAGAACTAACCGGTGTATAAAATTTTCTTAAGAGGTGAGCCCCCCAAACCCCCCAGTAAATATAATAATAAGTCAGAGAGCCTCGCAATCACCTTTCTCGGCCTGCTTTGCTTGGTAATACCTAATTGTTGACAAACTTTGTCAAGCAACATCACCTATGTTTTTTCTTTTCTTTTGTGGATACTTGAAGTTTTCAACTGACATATGTAGATCTTTTTTTTATATTGTTTTTGAATTTCTCTTTAAATTTTTAAATTTCTTTATTCCTATGACAGTTGGTTTCTAATAACACTTTTTGAAAGATTCTATCATGCTACATAGTTTTTTGGGATAAGACTGAGCATTGTTATTTCATAGCATTTTGCTTCTTGTGTTGAATATTTATTTATTATCCATATATCTCTTATTATTTCAGCGCACATATGGAGAATGGTGGAATATTTTACCCTCAAGTCGAAAACATTTTATAAATCTTCCTCCTGGGTGTCCTGCTGACAGTCAAGACTTTATCGGTACAATTAATGTTTTTATCTTCATTACATCTGTTTACTATTTGTCAATATGTAAGTATTTTTACATTGTACAGATCATAGATCGCTCGTATAAGGGAGTGGGGCGTCTGCCCCCCTCACTTCTAAAAGTAAAGTTGCCTTGCCTCTTCACTTTTCACGGCTAAAAAGTAAGGATTGAGTGAGAAATGATTTCTCTTACTCAGTAGATTAGTTAAATTTCACCAAAATAAAAGCTGAAAATAGCAAAAAATCAGTTTTTTTCAGGTTATTTCTTGAGAGTGAAGGAAAATCAACCAACCTGATTGATTTTTAAAACCATATTCTGCTTGCAATACAACGCCGGCTTGGTTATTTGTCCATGGACTGCAGTTTCGTGCTAATTATGCACTCATCAACATGAATAAGAACGGAACTGCAGTCCATGGATGGAAATAACCAAGTTGACGGTGTATTGCATGTTCCTGCCTTACCCTTTGCTTAGGGGCGGTTACTCACTGCTTTATACATATTCTGCATGTTTTAGAGGTAATGTTAAAATTCAATAATATAGTAAATTGTACTAATAATTAGGAGCTCTTCGAAATGGATGACCAAAATTGTTGCTTCCCAAAAAAGTGATACAACAGAAAATTGTTTAAAAATTATCAAAATTGTTTGCAAGCAAACTTTCTGTGAACAGCGTTGGCATGTTCGCCTGTATTATTTGGGTCTGCTAACTTAAAACAGCTTTCACTCTTAAACCCTGAATATTAGTTTTAGAGCATAGAAGAATATTTAATTCTTTCAGTGTCATTCTTTTTGAGTGATTGAAATTACTTCTGTATAATGTTCTTTAAGAAATTAAATCACTTTTCCAGAATTTTATGTTGAGAAAAAAGTTTCGCCTATCTTCATGCGCATATATGAAGTTTACAATCCTGGGGCCATTGTAAAAGTACTATGCTACTGCTATGAAACTCAAAAGTAAGCTATAATTTTATAATTACTGAAAGAACTATTCAAAAAATACTTAAAATAATTATTTCTGACAATGTTTCCCACGATTTTTTATTTAACGATTACTTATAAACTTATTTGTAGAGTTTAGTCTTTCAATTGTTCATATGAAACAATTTAAGCAAAAGCAGCAATTTAAGTTTTTATGAGAAAGAATTCAGAATAGAATTAAATGATATTTGAGCTCCAAAGTGTATACATTCTGAAAAATGTTAATGATATTAGCTACAGGCATTTGTTGATTTAAATCAAGTGATTTAAAGCAAAAAATATTGGAAATCATCAATGACTCATGGAGACTGGGTCGTCTTCCTCGCGACTGAAAGAGAGCAATCGTAGTGCCCATTAGGAAACCTGGCAAGGACATGACTTCTGCCGAGAGTTTTAGACCCATTGCTTTGACCTCCATATCATGTAAGATCATGGAGAAAATGATTTTAAAGAGACTCACTTTTTACTTAATTTAACACAACCTTCTTCCCATGGAGCAGTATGGTTTTAGAGAGGGTCACAGCACAGTTGATCAGGTGCTTTATTTTGGCCAGAGGGTCAGAGACGCCCAGAACAAGAAACCAACACACCACACTACCGCCGCCTTTCTTGATCTTTCAAAGGCCTTCGACAGAGTTTGGACTCAGAGATTGATCGTCAAATATCATAAGATTGGTATATGTGGTAGAATACTACCTTGGATTTACGATTTCTTAAGAGATAGACACATCGGAGTGAGATTCAATAATCAGACTTCAAACAGTTTTTAAATGAGCTAAGGAGTTCCTCAAGGCTCAGTACTGAGTCCTACACTGTTTGCACTTTTTATTGCAGGAATTGAAAAAACTATACCAGAAAACTGTGACATTGGCCTATTTGCAGATGACATAGTCGTTTGGAGCTCTGGCTCTGACATTGAGAAAATGGAGGAGAGAGTGAATCTAGCTCTGGCTGGCTACGTGGAACTTCTCTGTTGAGCACAAACTAAGTTTTAACCCATCAAAGTCTACTGTGAGTTTCTTCACAACAAATAGAAAACTATACAATTTCCGTCCAAGAATCGTAATGAACAATCAGCCCCTTGAAGTGAAGAAACACCCAGAATATCTGGGTTTCATACTGGATCCTGAGATACTGGGAAATGGACATCTGGATAAGCTGGCTCTGAAAGCTAGGAAACGATTAAGATTTTTGAAATACATTGTAGGTCGTGACTGGGGTGCTGACGTTAGTACATTAAGAAATACTTTTATTTCTCTTATTCGACCCATATTGGAATACGGATTCCCCATCTACTGTGCATCTGAAACAAATCTGCAAAAACTTGAAAGGATCCAGCTTAGTGCTGCAAGGATTATTACAGGACTTCACAACTCATGTCCAAATAATATCGTACTTATGAGGCCAATCTGCAGCCATTGAGTCTTAGGAGGAAAGCATGCCTAGTAAAATATTACAATAAACTCTCCAGTCTCAAGTCCCAAAATCGTACCTCGAAGCTCCTCGGTTCTTGGAGAAGTAACCAGAGGCTCAAACGGAACAGTCCCTTTAGTAGAGTCACTTCTGAGAAAATTATTGCCAGTTTTGTTGAACAACACAGCCTAACTCAAGTCATCAACCCTGCTGAGGGTCTTGACGGGGTCTTCTTTCATGCCAATTTTTCTGTTCAGGTTAGCAAACATATGGAATTGCATGCTATCTGAAACAGTTGGCTCTAGAAAGAATTAATAGAGCTCCCATTGATGCTGTCCATATGTACACTGACAGAAGCAAATTTGACGATGAACGTTCTGGTAGTGGCGTTTATATTAGACTTCAACAACAAGAAATTAAGATTCAAAGAAGAAATCCATACTGTTGCTCGGTTTTCTGAAGCGATCTCATTGCAATTCTCGAGGGTCTGAACTCAATCATGTCTTTACCAAATGTGAAGGATATCTGGATCTTCTCGGACAGTAGAAGTGCCATCCAGCACTTGGCGGATTGACATAATGTGAGGGATGGTACAGGGACCCACATTCTTAGGACCTTGAAACAGCTTTCATGTTCACGTCAGATCCACTTTCAATGGATCCCTTCTCACGTGGACGTTGCGGGAAACGAAATTGCTGACAGTTTGGCGAGAGCTGGTGCCAGCGAAATCACGGTGTCAAGGACCCCTCTTACGTTTACTGAACTATTCTCAACTTCCAGGGCAGAGAATGAGGCAGCTTGGCTGAAACCGCCAAAGCATCCATGGTACCAGAATGATAGCCCTGGCGGCGCTCTGATGGCAAAAGGCAGCAGAAAAGACCAAACTGCTCTTTCCCGTTTCCTTAGCGGCCATCTACTGACAATGACGTTCATTAACGGAACTAGAACCTTCGAGATGTGCTCTAAGTGCTCTTCTGCTCAGGCCTCCCCTGAGCATATTTTATCATGTCTGGGGCTTTCCAAATTGGATCTTATCCAAAACCCCTTGATGGTTCTTGACTTTCTACGGGTGAACAGACTCATGGACCTGATCTAGCTCTGCTGGTCTCGGGGATCAGAACCAACAAACAAAAAACAAAAAATACAGTTTCAGAATGTGCTGTTCTAAATACAAAATATGTTGCACTTACAAACCCAACTTCAGTTTTCAAACCTATATAAACCCCTCTCTGTGTCTTTTGTGTATGCAATATGAAAATATGAAAACACTTTAGAACTTTTATTTTTTCAGAGTCATATGATAATACGTTATTCTTCAAGAATAAAACAAAAGGAAAACTTGCAGTTCTTTATACACTAATATGGTTATGAAAATCGTAAAATAGTTGTTCAGTGTTTAGATCCTTTGCTAAAACCATGAAACCCATAAAAACTTCTAATTTAGAAGTAGAGTATTTAATGCTATTCATTAGAATAAGTATTCTGTTGCTCTAGAATTTAAGTCTCTTTAAATATTTGAATTTTTAATTATTATATATTGTAATTTGATTTTCTTTATATGCCTTAATCTGAACATTGTTTTTATAGGTGGACAGTTTTATGGCAAGGAGCTCCTCAGATTCAAAACCCTAACAAATCTAATTGTTTCAACTTTGAAATTGAAAACATTGATTTTTTAACTGAGTAAGAATTTTTCACTGCTTTAGCTAACTATTGTATAAAATATTCATTTCTTCTAACTATTTTCCCTAACAAATTAGTTAGGGTCTGGTGAAGCTTCACACACTCCTGGGTCCCCCGTACCTACCACAACTCGTGGTTTAACCGGGATAGGACCCTGAAGAGCGCTCTGTTCTTTCTGAACCAGAACCAAGGGAAGAACAATCCTTTGGCCCAGCACCTCCAGAGGTATCGTTTCACTTGGAGGACTTTGTGACCACGACATTTTTAACGTCCCCCAGCCGCTATTAATCAAGACGGTGGGTCTTTGATTGGCTGGTCTGGTGAAGCTAAGTAGTCAGTAGTGTAAGATACTCTTATACATCAAATAACAGGCTGTCTCTTTAAAATAAATGCAGTAATGAGTGTAAAAAAAATATTGCTAGTTTTGAAAATTACAAATTAAGTTTTTAATTGAAAATTTTAATGTTCCCAATTATGTATTTAGTTAAAAACATCATTTTGTTGGTTTATGAAACATTTTAAATTCTGAACACCTGTTTTGACTTCTCTGTGAATTTTTTTCATTAGCATTGTGTCTTAAGAACACATCCTCATTAACAGCTTAGCTCGATTCATTTTATGTAATATTTTAGAACCTAAATAAGATTGGGTAAAGTGGTCATACTTTTAAATTAACATACATCCTTCTTCTGAAATTGCCTAACCAAAATTTGATTCACAGCTTTAAGAAAATAGGAGGAGAGGGGGGGGGGGAGGTGATTTTTTCAAAAAAGATCAATTTATGCTTAATTTGTATGACCAAATGAATAGGAATGAGCCCTGGACTTTAGATTGCAAAGGATCAACTTTTGATAGTGAAAACTAAAAGGTTTTAACTTTAATTCATCACAACCCCCAAAGTTGAAGAATACTTCGTACAAATAAAACATCAGTGAAGTCAGATTAATTATTTGGTCTCTTAGAAAAGATTTTAAGATTCCAAAGAAATGTAATATTTTTACTAATTCATTTTTTTTCATTGATTTTATCTCAAATTCTCTTACTTACTTTTAATTTTTTGAGAGAAAAAAATATTAATATTCCCTAATGCGATTACGAAGGAACTTTTGTATATGTGCATGCCATTATATATGTACTTATGTATGTATCGATGAGGGTTGCTCTTAATATTTCTGCCCTTGGCATCATTATGTTTTTGCTAAGCCACTATAGATGATTCCAAACGAAAATTTGATATTTTTAACCATATATTTTTTGGAACATTTTGTTATTTTATCTTAATTTGTGTTTTTTTCTGTAAATTTAAAAAATTCATCTTGGGCAAAAATGAAATTAACTGAGACTATTTTCATGCGATTCTATTTCCTTACTTTCGAGGTGGATCTTCAAGACAAGACTGCTTCAATGAACTCAATTCCTTTTGCACCAACTTACTGCACTGTAAAAAAAAAAAAGTTCAACAAATTACATCATGGTCCATGTGAATTCCATAAAAATCATCCAAAATCTGTTATGGTATCAGAAAATGTCGATCTTGTCCGTGAACTAATAAAGCTAGATCATCATGTGACATTCTTCAAGATAGAGTTATCTTTGGGTATTAGTATGACAAGCATCAATGACGTGTATAATGTGACAACTGCTGAAAAAAATGCTTGTACCAGTTGGTACAAAGAAATGCTGAAAAAATGCTTTCAAGGTGCATCAAAGGCACCTGTAGTTTCTACAGAGGTGACGAATCTTGATTTTATGCATATGAGCCTGAAACAAAATATTAGTCGACTGTATGGGTCTTTCAAGACAATCTAAAGCCAACAAAAGCTTGGAAGAAGTACATCAAAGCAAATGGTTGACTGCTTCTTCAGCATTACCAGTCACATGGTGACAGTGGCATTAAAACAATATAGAATGGTTAATTCTGAAAGGGACATGACTATTTGTTTGCTGGAAGTCATAGAAGAAAGTTGTAAAAAGCAAAGGCAAGCTGAATCATTCTTCATTCCAATAATGCAAACTCCCATGCATCCGTTCAAATAAATTAGTTTTTGATTTGTCAGAACATCCAATTTATGGTGCACCCAGCAACTTTTTTTATTCCAGAACATCAGAAGTGAATTTGTGAGAGGAACCATTTTCCACACCCCAAGATGCGGTCAATGCTTTCAGCTGTACACGTTTTGGGGAGTCACCTCAGCTGAATAGAAAAAAAGGCTTCTAAAATTGATTTACATGTAAGCAAGGTGCATTGACCTTCTTGGAAAATATTTTTGCAAATTATAAATTCAGTTTCTTTCACTTATTTGTTTTTTCACTATTGGGCGAGAAATGTAACTAGCAACTCTCATGTGTGTGTAAATTTAAATTAAATTTTGATTTCATTGCAGTTATTACAGAATAGAATTTCACCATCGGCATTTAAATTATTATTTTGAAGTTGATGGACTTATTTTATATGGAGAAGACAGATTTCCCAATCCTTTTACAAATCAAAGTCTCCCTTCTGCCGACTACTTACGCTCAAAACCTCTTGCTAAGAAAGCTGTTAGTGATGAGTTTTCAAGCTGTACTGCGAGTTGTTTCAGTGCTATTGAACCAGGTTATTCTGGTTTTGCTTTAGATTTATTTCCAGTAAGTGTTCTATCTAATATATTTCCTAAAATTACCTTTGAACATTAGTTATAAATTTGCTAATTAATTTGGTTATGTTGGCTACTACTTTCTTAGCATTAGCTTTTAAGTTGATGACATTAAAACTCACTAAACTGGCAATCATAACTTGCCGCCATGCTGGTGACTTAATCATAAAAAATGATAGCCACATATGCCTTTATAGTAGCTAATTTTAGATAAGTATACATACAGAACAAAAAATAAATAAGTAACACTAATTGATCATAGAAAAAGTGCTCATAATATATTATTAAATATGCTTTTTGCTAATATTTTTATTCTAGCATTTAATTTAGGGATGCTAATCAATATCACAGTGCAAAATTGTTGCATTACCCTAAAAATATTTTTTATCTAAAAGCTAACTACTACTCTTTCCTCGAGCACATTAGCTCATCAAAGTTACAAAATCCGATTAGTTATTAGGTCCAGTCTTTTTGCTTCTGATATCCTAGGATGACAGTTAGATCAAACTATGACCCTCACCAAAAGTGAAAGTAAGCTTGCACAAACATTACTTTCAACTGATAAAAGCTTTTACAGTCCTTCAGGAGGAAACTAACACACACATAGTTAGTTTAGCCAGTAACTGTTTTTAACCTTTTTCATTTTTAAATTTCTGATGGTTTTATGATTTTCAAAATATGTAGAACGCAATAGTCTTCCGAAATGAAGAAAAATAGTTTTTTAAAGCTATTTTTCTTCATTTTGGAAGCCCATTTTTGGGAACTTTTTTTTTTCATTGTGCGAGCTAGAAATGGCCGATTTTTGTTAAAGATATATTGCTTAAATTAAATTTTGACAAAAAGCAACACTGAAATTTGGGCTGCCCTGGTCTTTCTTTCCTTTTTCTATGTAGAGGTTTGCCATTATTTTTCTCACACATTACATTGTAGGTCTATCTGGCCTGCTGATGAAATAGGAAAACAATACTCACTAAAAATATAACAAAATGTACTGGTTTTCCTCCCTCCAAAATTTAGAAAATGCATTTTAATTTAGTCTTAAAATAATTTGATCAATCATCATTTTTATGTATTTGACAGGCAGATAGGGGAATTCGATAGCTTTCTTTTATTAATTTTACTAGCCAGGTACCCGGACCTGCCCGGGTTTTGGCCGGGTATGGTGTTTTAGTGACACTCGTTCATGAATTTTTCAACATTAAAGTGCATATCTATACACACAATGGCTACTTCTGTAAACAATGGCAATTTTTTCTGACTGGACAAACTAAAAAACTGTATTACACACCTTAAATACAAATGCAAGCTACAAATAATGTTTAGGTAAATCGGAAATGTTATAAGCTTGGTACAGGGTGCGGCGGAGAAACTTGCAGACTTGAAAAGTCAACTAAGGGAAAAGTACATCATGTATCAGTTTACTACTTTTTATAAGACATGGTACCCATTCTGAATTTTTATATTAGTTAGATTTAAAAACTATATCGGGAAGAACGACGGCCCCTGTTAATGATGCACTCATGTACCCTAGATTTGTTGCACTCTTTCGAGCATATCGACTGATGGGATATTGGTGATAGCAAGCCGGACGTTGTTCTCCAGGCGTTGCAGGGTCCGGTGCTTGTTGTTGTAAACAATCGATTTGAGATACCCCCATAAAAAATAGTCACAGAGTGTCAAATCGGAAGAGCGGGCCGGCCACGGTACGTCACCTTTCAAGGAGACGTTATCAGTCAACTGGTGAACCACAGCAAGTTTGTAGAGATGAAACTGGAGTTCGTTGTGAAGAGTTTGTTTCAGTGTCCAATCAAACATCCCCAAAGCAGCAGCGTGTTTACGCGCCGAACGACAGGGAGAGCGCAAAAACGACTCCCTCACTTTTTCGAAGTTTTCTAGGGTTCTGGAAATCCGTTGACCTCCTGGGCCTCTGTTTGCCACACTCTCACTTTCCCTGAATGTTTTCACCCACAAAACAGTCGAGTCCCAGCCAGGAATGGGAACAACGGGCTGAATTTTGAACCGAGTTCGGAAGGCACGTTGAGTGGCGACCACCGAAAGATTATTTGAAAAGTAAGATTCGGCGGCGAACGGTCGTTGCTCCTTTGTCCAACGCATGGCGACACTTAAACTATGAGATAACAAAACTTCAGGACCCTCTCTTTAAAATGAGACTCTTCCCACTCCTTTTATGACCACTCCTTGCTAATTAGCATCCAATTAAAATCAGCAAGTTTCTCTGCCGCACCCGGTAAATTAAAATAAATATATATTTAGAATATCAATCGCACTGGAGTCAACATTTCCAAACATAACGCGTAAAATAAGTCCCATCATTAGTTTATATCCTTGTGACTCTATTGGTGAAAACCTCTTATGTACCTAACTTAGAAATTTTTCGACTATAAACATTTTCTGTTCTCTAACTGTTGCCAAAATCAATTATCTTTTTATTTAGTTCCGTTAGCGATGATTGGCACAGATTAATCTAAAAATCCTAAGAAAGCAATAAATTTCATACTTACTCCATTTTCAATATGATCACTATTAATATTGTTGTTGCCAGGCAACAAATTTTTTGCAACAATGGACTGAAAATTTAATCATTTAATGGGGAAACTATATGAAATTTACTATTTTCCATAATAACTTTTTTAAACTAAGCTTTTTAGAAATAAATTATAGCTTATCCTGGTCCTTGTTACTGTAGCTATCTACGGTGAAAAAATGGTTAAAATCGGTCCAGTAGTTTCGAAGATTACCCCGGCCATACGCATACAAAAGTAGTCTTTTATGTATATAGATAAAAGTCTGTCAGATACCCAACTTTCTATCATGAAAATTGTGCAGGCAAAATGCTATCAGTTTTTGAAAGCACTTATGCTTTTTCAATTTGTCTGTCACTAACTGCAAACCAGATATTAATTTACTTACATCTAAAGTTCAGATGCAATCTTTCCACTGAGAAAAATATGTAAATTGTTATGCCAATTTTTCATTTGGCAACTCTAAATACATTTTTCTTGAGAGTTTATATTCATGACTGACTTTAAAGTCACAAGGGCTGAAACGAAAAAATGCAAACATCCGTTTTAGAGTTACAAGGAACCTTCTTTAGTCAAAGCTAAAGCTTTCTTTTGTCCACAAGCTCTGTTCTTATACTTTGAAAAAGAGGTTTGTTGTAACATTATGTTGTCCGCAATTCTGGGCTTTATTAATGTTGTGTTTATCATTTATTGCTTCAGCCAAAGATATTGTATATATTTTTGTTATGTTGCTTTGTTGTTTTACATAATGATATTTTTTCCGGCGTTGCACGGGCTGTAATGTAGTGAAGGCAGTTTGAGAAAACTACTCGCCACCAAGGCGGCTTGCCTTTAAAGTAATGAGGAAAGTTTCAAAAGTTTACTCGCCGTCAAGGCGACTCGCCTTTACAGTAGCGAGGAAAGTTTCAATAAACTATTCGCCGCCAAGGCGGCTCGCCTTTAAAGTACCAAGGAAAAGTTTCATAAACTACTCCCCGCTAAAGCGGCTCGCTTAAAAGCTTTCCTGTATCAAAGAATCAATCGAATTATTTGCACATGCTTCCTCAAAAATAAAGACGATGTCAAGTAGCGCATACTTAGCACTCTCCCTAAATAACAAATAAAATTCCTTTCCAAAAACAATTATTTCCAAACCGCTTTCTTCCTGTAAAATTAATTGAAAAATTCTAAACGAAAAAGTTCTTTTAATATTTGGATCCCAGCCAAAAAAAGTCCCTTCTAAAAACAGCAATTGCAATTTTATTTAAAAACACATTTTCAAAATGGTACCAGAGAAAAAATACGTCATTAATAATTAGAATAAAAACAATTGTTAGAACTTTATTATAACACGTATTCAAAATGACAATGGAAAAAAATAACACTCTTTCATTTTAAAAAGTTCAATTTAATTAACGTTTTAATTTAAAAACGCAGCGGAAAGAAATAAATATCGTGGAATTTTAAATAGTTCAATAACTTAATTAACGTTTTAATTCAAAATGGCAACGGTAAGAAATAAATGTCTTGGAAGTTTAATCATTTATTAGGCTTA
Source organism: Uloborus plumipes (assembly GCA_038373865.1). NCBI lineage: Eukaryota > Metazoa > Arthropoda > Arachnida > Araneae > Uloboridae > Uloborus > Uloborus plumipes. The sequence goes on along the minus strand of JAXGGA010003001.1, from coordinate 87,006 downwards.
ATCGCTTTAAATTTGACTACTTATTAATTGATATCTTCGCTAATTAAAATCGTATGATTATATAAATTGAAACTAATGAAGCCTGAAAAATTACCTATCTGTCGGTACCTGGTTCGACTTTCAGTTCATTGGCGTTCAGGAGAAAGAAGCGTGACATAGATAGATAGAAAGAAAGAAAGAAAGATAGATACTCAGTTTTTAATATAAGTAGACTAGCTGCCAGGGCAGCTAGATTAGCTTCCTGCGGCATGTTGATGCATAACGTCCCCCCTCTCTAACTTTTACCTCATTCTGAAGTTATATTATTGGATATAATTTAATGTTCATTCGATTTCAAGACATACCGCGCACGTGACCCGGCGTTGCACGGGCACTTCGGGCCTTGAAAGTAGTGAGGAAAATTTCAAGAAACTACTCCCCGCCAAGGCGACTCGCTAACAGGCGCCTTACGCCTTTACTTTTTTCCTATATAAAAAAAATCATTCGAATTATTGAGAGGCTTCGCGCCTTCAAGATGGTGAGGAAAGTTTCAGTAAGTTCAGCTCACTCAAAGGAAAAAAGCAGACATAGATACCAGGGGTCTGGCCAGAGGAAATTCGGGTCCGTTAACGGACAATTCACAAAAATACGATCAAGCAGAACAGACCCTTCACAAAAATACGATACAGCAAAACGGACCCTTCACAAAAATACGATCAAGCAAAACGGACCTTTCACAAAATGCTGATCAAACAAAATGGACATTTCACAAAATGCTGATCAAACAAAACGGACATTTCACACATTATTCAAGAAGCAAATCTGAAATCAAAATAACGCATATTATATTTCTGTGTAAAAGCCCATTACTTTTGGGCCTTTTCTGAAGTTAAAGAAGCCAATCGCTTATCCGACAATTTTGCGAAAAAAAAAAAAGTCCGCACTTCCTGCCTGTGATACTTTGGGCAAGCGATAAATCTTTAATGTGTAGCACTTTTTGTTGGTTTCTTTTAAAGAAATTAACAACTTAAAAAAGGTAGTTGAGCGATTCCATACCAAATCACCGAATGGGGGTCGCACGACCGACTCGGATTTTTTTTAAATTTGGTACACAGATTGATGGTATAGAGGTATGAAAAAGCCCAAAAGGAAAGTTACCTGCTCCACTTATTTTCTGAGATACATGCCCTCAAAGTTTGTCCGCCACGTCAAAATACTAAAAAAGTGATGTTAATTAATCATTTTTTATAAAAAATCGTACTCATGCAAAATAAAAGTGTTAGATATCTATGGAAACTAGTTACTCCAGGCATTCTGAAAAAAAATACTAGAACGTTCATAATGAAAATTGCCAAGGTACAGGGCTCTTTGAAGTTGTCACCACAAAAACTTGATTTTGCAGATTTTGCTAAAATTCAGGCATTTATTACAAAAAAAGGCAAACAAAACCAAAGGTTTTCTCACTTTCTGGTAGTGTACAGGTCCTCCCTGTAAATTGCTACGCAATAAATTTTTTGGGTTTCTCACTCCTTCTTGGAAATATTTTAGCTTAAAGATAAGCCGTAAGGCAAAAAATGCGTTTTTGGCCATCTTGGCAGCCATTTTTCTCATAAAGGGGGAGCAGTAGAAACTTTAATTTTGTTTTTAAACAAGCCACTGATATGTTAGCTATTCACAGGAAAAGAGTTTACTTTTGGTTATTTCTCCCATTAAGAGATATCCTGCTGACAGTATATGCATGTTTTTCGCGACGACCATATGCTTTTGTTCCCCCTCTCATGGACTTAAAATTAATTAAACCAAAAAATAATTATATATTTATTATTAGCTGTATTATCTACTCAATATGTCATGAAATTTAATTTATTAAATCATTGAACTATAAATTGGATAATTGATGAAAAAAAGAAAAAGTATTTCTCTGATGCCTGAGCATTATGCATTCATAATTATAAAGCACTAAATACTTTCTTGAGAAATTAATTAACATAAATGAGCTCTAAATAGTTATATTATAAGCAATACCCAATCCTGTGATTGGGATACACCTGTTTTTAATTGAAGAATTTCTTGAATATCACATGAATATCAGGAAAATAAATGAGGTCTTTTCGTTTGATGCAGGATACTTTATGACAAATTTCATTTGATGGGCTACTAACTGAGCATGGTGATAAAGAGCTATTAATTTCAGCATCGAATTCCATTTTACCTTATTAACAGTTAAATATTTATAAAATAATTAAATAAATAATTTAATATAAAGCCATGCTTGAAGAATTAAAATTAGTGCAACTAATTTATTCCCATACTGATCTTTACAAAACTGACATGTGTTGAGCACTGATAAGAACTGACAAGAATAAGTTTACTCACTAAAATACTAGTTCACAGATACTATAAAGCGTACATTCTATTTTCTACAAAATAATACTGCAACAAAGAACAAGGGTATAAAGGGGTAGGTACTAAAGAATTTCTTGAAAAATCAATTAAAATAAAGGAGCTTCGAATATTTATCTCATAGGCAATACCCAATCTTGTGACTGGATGTTCCTGATTGATGGCTATAAACAGGAGGATACCCTTGTTCTTTGTTGCAGTATTATTTTGTGGAAAATAGAATGTATGCTTTATAGTATCTGTGAACTAATATTTTAGTGAGTAAACTTTTTCTTGTCAGTTCTTATTAGTGCTCAACGCATGTCAATTTTATAAAGATCAGTATGGGAATAAATTAGCGGCACTAATTTTAATTCTTCAAGCATGGCTTTATATTAAATTATTTATTTAATTATTTTGTAAATATTTAACTGTTAATAAGGTAAAATGGAATTCGATGCTGAAATTAATAGCTCTTTATCACCATGCTCAGTTAGTAGCCCATCAAATGAAATTTGTCATAAAATATCCTACATCAAACGAAAAGACCTCATTTATTTTCCTGATATTCATGTGATATTCAAGAAATTCTTCAATTAAAAACAGGAGTATCCCAATCACAAGATTGGGTATTGCTTATAATATAACTATTTAGAGCTCATTTATGTTAATTAATTTCTCAAGAAAGTATTTAGTGCTTTATAATTATGAATGCATAATGCTCAGGCATCAGAGAAATACTTTTTCTTGTTTTCATTAATTATCTAATTTATTGTTCAATGATTTAATAAATTAAATTTCATGACATATTGGGTAGATAATACAGCTAATAATAAATATATCATTATTTTTTGGTTTAATTAATTTTAAGTCCATGAGAGGGGAACAAAAGCATATGGTCGTCGCGAAAAACATGCATATACTGTCAGCAGGATATCTCTTAATGGGAGAAATAACCAAAAGTAAACTCTATTCCTGTGAATAGCTAACATATCAGTGGCTTGTTTAAAAACAAAATTAAAGTTTCTACTGCTCCCCCTTTATGAGAAAAATGACTGCCAAGATGGCCAAAAACGCATTTTTTGCCTTACGGCTTATCTTTAAGCTAAAATATTTCCAAGAAGGAGTGAGAAACCCAAAAAATTTATTGCGTAGCAATTTACAGGGAGGACCTGTACACTACCAGAAAGTGAGAAAACCTTTGGTTTTGTTTGCCTTTTTTTGTAATAAATGCCTGAATTTTAGCAAAATCTGCAAAATCAAGTTTTTGTGGTGACAACTTCAAAGAGCCCTGTACCTTGGCAATTTTCATTATGAACGTTCTAGTATTTTTTTTCGGAATGCCTGGAGTAACTAGTTTCCATAGATATCTAACACTTTTATTTTGCATGAGTACGATTTTTTATAAAAAATGATTAAATAACATCACTTTTTTAGTATTTTGACGTGGCGGACAAACTTTGAGGGCATGTATCTCAGAAAATAAGTGGAGCAGGAACCTAACAATTTGGACTTTCCCATGCCTCTATATGATCAACATGTGTGCCAAATTAAAAGAAAATCCGAGTTGGTCGTGCGACCAACTTTTTTTTTTTTCGGTGATTTGGTATGGAATCGCTCAGTTGTTTTGGTTTACTAGCTCTGCTTGTTTGTTTTATCATATGCAAAGCAAATCAAAATGGCTTGCTGCGATGTTGCTGTTATAGATTTCTTTGGAAATGCAGAGCAAGGATTTTCTCCCTGCTCTTGACTTAAACAAAAAGAAAATAATAATTATAGCAATTATCTGCGAAATCAATTTAGAACTGCAAACATATAGCTAGGGTTAGAGAAAAAAATGGGATTGCTTCTGGTAGAAGCTATTTAACCCTACACTGCATGATTTTTTTTCTTTGAAAGAAATATAGATGTTTTTTAGTGTAAAAAGAAAACATTGGAAAACATTTTTAAAAAATTAATTTTGAAGATTGATGTTTATATTTGCTTTAACGATACCTAATACTTGCTTTTTATGCTTCAGTTGCCTTATGCATGGTCATAAGGATAAAAAGTCCATGTAGCCAATTGGCAACGCTATGCAGTGTAGGGTTAAAATTATCGCCATCTGACCTCTTTGGTGCAACGTTTTGACCTTATTTGGCAGAAAATTGTCTGGATTTTTTAAATGCTTTTTGGTGTTTTGGTTATATTCAGGAATTAATGTATATTTTCGTCTGTTAATATTGTAAGTCCGATGATATTGTCTGTTTTGTTACGTCTCCCTACTGAGTTTTTTCCTCCGAATTTTCGGCAAATATGTCGATGATTATTAATGACATTCAGCATATAAACCTGATGAAATGTAACTCTAAAATTATTTGACTTTAATAAATTATTAATTTACCGTTTTTTTCTTCTGATGCTTTCATTTTGAAAAATGTGATCTCTGCATCCGATATGAAAATCGAATTTTACTTATTTTCAAGCTAATTACTCTTAATTAGGAGACAAATAAATGAAAATTTGCATTATTTTTTGTTCAGATCACCATTTTAAATTTTTTAAAGCAAAATTAACCCATCTTTTGTGAGTCTAAATGCTGCATGGATCGTTTCATTTTCTTTTTTGCATTAATTGTGTTAACAGACATTAATAATATGTTTATCACAGACCTTTAAAATGCAATTGCTAAAAAAAATTTACCAAAATAAATTCGTTTATATTCCATTCTTATGTTTTTGATGCCATCACTTTGAAAACTGCAATCTCTTTGCATCCGCTACAGGAATCGGATTTTTCACATTTTTGATGTTTAATACGCTTTTTTAAGAGGAAAATAAATGAAATGTATTTTTATTTTTTATTAAATTCAAAAAGAATTTTTGTTTTTGCATTTTTTTTTAAAGTTTGATTTTCACAAAATTATTTGATTTTTCACAAAATTATTTAGTTTTTCACAAAAAACGGACCCTGTGAAAAATCCTAGACAGACCCCTGGATACTCAGTTTTTAATATAAGTAGATGGCTTTTCAACAAATGAATGTTTCAAAATATTACAAGTAGCTAGCGATAAAAATACTACGTAAGTAACCCGCTTATGAGTTTCGTGTTTGATTTAGTTAAGCCTTCATTCTAAATTCTCATTCTCATTGTTATTACTGTTTCATAGCAACGACGTTTTGCAAAAATGGATTTCATATTTAATCATTTATTAGGCTTAATCGCTTTAAATTTGACTACTTATTAATTGATATCTTCGCTAATTAAAATCGTATAATTATATAAATTGAAACTAATGAAGCCTGAAAAATTACCTATCTATCGGTACCTGGTTCGACTTTCAGTTCATTGGCGTTCAGGAGAAATAAGCGTGACATAGATAGATAGTTAGAAAGAAAGATAGAAAGAAAGAAAGATAGATACTCGGTTTTTAATATAAGTAGATAATTAATAAAAAGTGATATTTTCTTTATTATGTTAACCTTTTTACACCCCACCAGCTTTCATGATTCAAAACTCGGGTTTAACCTAATTTTTAATATCCTTTAGGTGTCTTTTAGGGTATGCTCTAAGAACAAAGTTATTAAAATATTCTTAATTTAAAATGATAAATATATGATTAACATAAAAAATAATATGAATTAATAAACTTTTAACTGAGTCAACATATTAATTAACAATGTTATTCTTAATAATCTGATTAAAAAAATGTAATTGATTATGAATAATTTTACAAAAAAAAAAAAATAAAAAAATAATAATAATAATTAAAATGAAACCAACGTTTATAGTCCTAATATAAAAATGTTTTACAATTGATTAAAAAAATAATTACAAATATCTAATAAGGAGAGAGAGAAAAAAGCCTCTCTCATTAAAATTTAAAATAATTTATTTTAAAAATTATAAACGTATCACAATTACTATAATTACTTCTCTGGGTCAATCTTTTTATTGGCATGAATGATGAATCAATGACCTACATTAATAACAAACACAAATTATTATTTATTATTATTATTATTATTATTATTATTATTTTTTTTTTTTTTTGTTTCTTTAACTTAAAATATATGTATTCTTGACTAAATTTTGAAAAAAAAAAGAAAAAATCGATTTACTCTTTATTATTACGATTATTATCATTATTATTTGACAAAATGAACCCCAAATTTTTCAAAAATTAAATTTTCAGGCATGTTTGTCAACCTTACTTATTTCTAGTATGTGGGCTTATGTAATGAAATATAGTATGTATTTGAAAGATATTAAAATTTCATTAAACTGCATCTGTCACAGATCATCTTCATCACATCAGTGTGGCTTGCAAAAAGATTACCTACTCTGCTTTAAAGGAATCATATATCCCCTATTCTAATATGATGAAATTAAGGGGTTTTTTTTATTTTTAAAATTTTTATAATTGGATGTTTATGTGATACAAAATGGTATTTATGCGTATTTCCTGTTTGTTAAAATAATTAATTTTATTTTTAGCATGAAATTTTACACACAATACTAAGCTATTTAGATCTACAAAGCTTATGCTCTACTGCCAAAGTATCCAGGTATGTAGTTAAAAATAATATTAGCAATTCAATAAATGTTTTCAATTTCTTGTAATACTTGAGAAGGGGGAGAACAGATATGTCAGTTACATTTTATATGCTAAAATTACTCTGGATGAAATCATATTACTATCTATGTAAAGCATTGAAATGAGATTGAATTTATATTTTAGAGTCTTCAGAGAGGTCTGTTATGATCCTATGTTATACAGGGACTTGAACTTACAATTGTATTGGCACCAGGTAAATTCTCTTGTTTTTATCACTGTTTAAACTTCCAATGTTCAAAGTTTTACAAAGTTATTAAGTTACAAAGTCATTACAAGCTCATAAAAACTGTGTTTAAGTAAGCAGCATTAAACATTTCAGGTTGTAAAAAAAAAAAAATGCATGTTCACAATACTGCTGCATTTTGTATTTCCAGATGATTTTTCAAAATTTTTGCTTCCTTAAAACAAATATATGTAGTTTTAAAACATATAAATTTCAATTGATGTAATTTTGTGAAAATATTTTTTCTAAACGATTGATGAATAGGTGTCTGAATGCTTTCGTTGGTAGATAAAACATGATTAAATTATTCCTAGCATATTATGCTAAAATAATTGTTATGATTATTTAAGATCACTTCATGACCAGTATTATATTAAATTGTTAGTTTAAAATGTGTCTAGTTAGATATAAAACTAATAATTACTTCAGCAAGGTTTGAAAATAATGAAAATTAGCATGATTTTTGAATGATTGTATTCTTCTAAAATGCCTTATTTCCCAAATTATTTTTATTTCATTGAAAATTTAATTTTTATATGTTAGCCAAATTCCTTAAGTCTATGTATATTTATCTTGTTTTACTGTAATAAAGCGGTAAATATTATTTATATGTCTAATACAAATAGAATATTTTTATAAGTGATTCGATCAGTGTTCAAAATTTACTCAACATGCATTCTTTCACTAGGTTTCTGAGTCAGCACTAAAAAATTTAGAACCAAGGTTAAATTCTTTAAGAAGCATGAATCTGTCTTGGTGTGGAGGACAAGGAAGAATTACTCCTCCATACTTCATTAAGTAAGACAAAAAGCATTCTGAATAAATGTTAATTTTGTGGATGCATAGTTAGTGGAATATATTTAATTGCCTTTTAAAGCAATTAAATGTATTTCACTTTGAGAAGAAAATATTTTAAATCCCTAATAACCCTTTAGCTTTACAAAAAAAAAACTTGTAAAACTGCTTATTTATTTATTATTTCTATAATAATATTGTTTTCCAATCCTATTTGTCAAATATGTTTTCAATTCTGAAAAGCTTGTGCTTTTTGTTTCTGTGCAATTTTGATATTTTTTCCTTTATTTTTATGTCTGCCTTTAATTTCCATTCTCAAACATTTCATCAAGATGAAAGTTGATTTAGAGACAAAAGATTCATTGTTACCCGTTATTAATTTTTGGAATCTTAAAAGCAATGATTCAACATTCATGATTAATTCTAAATAGTATTAAAATAAATGACTTTTTTATTTTCAAATCATATAATCTTTTAAAAATTCTCCTATTGAATCCTTTAAAACCATTTTAGTATGATTTTTTAAACAAAGTTTTGATAAAATTAAATCTTGCCGATATAGTATCTGACATATTGTTTTCCCCTAAGTATATATGGTAGACGAGGAGTAACTCAGAATATTTTTTCATCTTGCCCTCAAGCACAACCAGAATTTTCTCGAGGGAGAGGAAAAGGGGGATCGTAAACATGTACTACATTAATATATTAGAATTGTCAGCTTGGCTTTTTCTGCTGGGCTAACCCACACCACTTTGTCTCTGACTTTGACCATGATTTAAAACTCACAACTGTGCAGCTAAGTATATTCTTAAGAAATGCCAAAATTGTAAAATAAGACTAATTACATATAAGGGAAAATTCTATATAAAACATAACTCTTTACTATAACATATTTCATATTTTCTTACTACTATTTGTGAGGTTAAATTTATTTGCTCCTTAATTTAGTTCACAAATTACCTGAGAAATGAAGTATTTCAGAACCTGCAAGAAATTTTTTTCACTTCTTTGACATACAAAATAAGCTATGCAAAATATTTATTTAATAAATGTAAATTTAAATGTAAAACTTTTAGTGTTTGTAAATCACTTGGCTTCAAAATATTTTGTTGTTTGAAAGTTTTTTTTAACTCTTTTATTTCTTTTCTAACTCATTCAATTAATTTTTCACATAAAAGATTTCACAAATTGAAGTCAAATCCCTTAACACTGGATTGGTGCATTTTTTACTTTAAACGTTTCTAACTTTCAGAGGAATTATTTTTGAGCCTTAAAGCAATTTAATATGAACTCTTAAGTTGGTACAACATTACTCTTTAATTTCAGTCTAAAGGTCTTGATCCACTGGAGCATGACCAATGAAATTCATGAAAGCTAAATTATTTATTTTTTCAGAGAATACATTTTTTGCATCTTATTGATTTTTTTATATTTTTCCTTTTCTTTTTTTTTCAGTTTATTGATTATTTTTTTACCTTGTCATTGCTTTTTTTTGCTTGTTTATTTATTTATTTATTTTTCTGGGCGAAGATCTTTTTGCATCTTATTGGTGTATCTATTTTTTTTTTCTTCTGTGAGCATTATTTACAGGCATTTTGTTGGAATAAACAGTTTAGAAAATTCAAATATGTATATTTCAAGTGAATAAAACCTTACTCTTTTTGGTTTTTGCAAGCATTGTTTTCTTATGAACTGTTTAAGGATTGCCTTTTTGATATATTCCTTTAACCATAATGTACTATGCAGTTGGAGTTGGGTATAATCATATATGAGTATTTTTTTTTATAATTATTCCTCGATTTTTTTTCTTTTGGATTTGTCAGAACCAAATTGAAAGGGTTTTTTTTTTTTTTTTTTTTTGGCAATTTCTTTTTCATTGAATATTCTTTCTATTTGTCATTTTATTTTTTAAAAACAAAAACAATTTTTTCAATTGTAAAGTTTTCTCTTCTGTCTACTTTTTGGCCGTAAAATGATCTCTAAAAGGGTAATATTTCAATTGAAAACTATCTTTTAAAAATTAGTTATGAAAATTAATATTTGAAAAAAAAAAAGCTAGGTGATTTTTTAATATTGTAATTATGTTTCAGGTTTTTGGAAACAAAGTGTTGCAATTTGACCAACTTAAACCTTTCCTGCTGTCCATTTGTTAGCAACCATGTTTTAAATGCCATTTCTAAATGTTGCCCAAGTTTACAAGGTTGGTTGTATAAAATGACATAGTAAGTATAAGTTTGAATAATTAGCATCAAAACACACGTAATACATTGCTAATGAACTTACGAAGAATTTCAGGGTTGCCTTTCAACACTGCACAAAATAATTTGTCGATTAAGCATTTTCTAACTACGTTACTGGTAAAAGATGGTTAAATAGATATGCTGTAAAATGTGTGAGTTGTTGTAGAAGAGTGTCCTAGACCAATTCAACATTCAACTATAAAAATTGTCCTGCACTGGAAGATTTACCTATCCAAATGTAGCAGTTCCAGGGCCGGATTAAAGTTTATTTACGCCCTAGGCCAAGCTTTAATTTTGCGCCCCCTCGGCCGAACTATCTCAAACTTATGTCCCCCCCCCCCCCCACGTGCGCCCCCACATCAGTAACTAAACCAATTCCTAATTTTCGTTTTTACTTCTATGTACGTAAATAATGCGTAATCACGTACAACAGAATTCTGATAATTTATCATATAAGAAGAAATAAATATTTTCAGAGGCATTTGTGTAACATTCTCAGTCCAATTTATTGCTAGAAAGGAATTTGAGATTAATAATGAAAGTAACACAATAACTACTTCCACAATAATACATACATAATAATAGATTGGCCTAATGGGTAATCCGGGCCTGCATAGAAACTATGTACATTGTAAATCCACCAGCATAACTAAAAAATATGTTTTATCCTTTAAGTTACAAGTAAAAACAGTTACAAAATCAGCTCTAAATGTTAGTCACTATGGAATGACCCCTAATCATTTCCAAAAGTAAAAAGAACAAATCTATTAGGATAGTGTATATTAAATATGTTTAAGCAAATTCGTAACGGAAGAATTTATTCATGTTAAAGTTTAGGCAAAGTGCAAATTTAAAGTATTTTAATATTTAAAAAAATGATATTTCTTGAGTGAGAGGTTTTCTTACTCTTAATGGAAATATTTTTTACTAAGATATAATAACAGTATTTTATTACTTGTTCAAAACATTTTTACGGGTATATTTTTAAAATAATATATTTTTAAACAGTTTTATTTCTGATATGTCATTAATTTCATGCCTTAAAATTATAGATTCATCTATATACATAAAAGACTACTTTTGTATTCATATGTCCGGGGTAAACTTCAAAACTACTAGACCGATTTTAACCATTTTTTCACCGTAGATAAGCTGCAGTAACAGGGAGTAGGATAAGCTATAATTTATTTTTAAAAAGCTTAGTTTAAAAAAGTTATTATGGAAAATAGTAAATTTCATATAGTTTCCCCATTAAATGATTAAATTTTCATTCCATTGCAAAAGTTTGTTGCCTGGTAACAACAATAATAATGGTGATCATAATGAAAATGTGAACCAAGGCTTCTCTGGAGTAAGTATGAAATTTATTGCTTTCTTAGGATTTTTAGATTCATCTGTGCCAATAATCGCTAACGAGACTAAATAAAAAGATAATTGATTTTGGCAACAGTTAGAGAACAGAAAATATTTATAGTAAAACAATTTCTAAGTTAGGTACATAAGATGTTTTCACCAATGTAGTCACAAGGATATAAACTAATGATGGGACTTATTTTACGTGTAATGTTTGGAAATACTCCAATGAGATTGATTTTACAGGGTGCGACAGAGAAACTTGCTGATTTTAATTGGATGCTAATTAGCAAGGAGTGGTCAGAAAGGAGTGGGAAGAGTCTCATTTTAAAGAGAGGGTCCTGAAGTTTTGTTATCTCATAGTTTAGTTGTCGCCATGCGTTGGACAAAGAAGCAACGAGCGTTCGCCGCCGAATCTTACTTTTCAAATAATCTTTCGGTGGTCGCCACTCAACGTGCCTTCTGAACTCAGTTCAAAATTCAGCCCGTTGTTCCCATTCCTGGCTGGGAATCGACTGTTTTGTGGGTGGAAACATTCAGGGAAAGTGAGAGTGTGGTAAACAGAGGCCCAGGAGGTCAACGGATTTCCAGAACCCTAGAAAACGTCGAAAAAGTGAGGGAGTCGTTTTTGCGCTCTCCCAGGCGTTCGGCGCGTAAACACGCTGCAGCTTTGAGGATGTTTGCTTGGACACTGAAACGAACTCTTCACAACGAACTCCAGTTCCATCTCTACAAACTTACTGTGGTTCACCAGTTGAGTGATAACGTCTCCTTGAAAGGCGACGTACCGTGGCCGGCCCGGTCTTCCGATTTGACACTCTATGACTATTTTTTATGGGGGTATCTCAAATCGATCGTTTACAACGACAAGTCCCGGACCCTGCAACGCCTGGGGAACAACATCCGGCTTGGTATCACCAACATCCCATCAGTCGATATGCTCGAAAGAGTGCAACAAATCTAGGGTACATGAGTGCATCATTAACAGGGGCCGTCATTTTTCCCGATGTAGTTTTTAAATCTAACTAATATAAAAATTCAGAATGGGTACCATATCTTATAAAAAGTAGTAAACTGATACATGATGTACTTTTCCCTTAGTTGACTTTTCAAGTCTGCAGGTTTCTCCGCCGCACCCTATACCAAGCTTATAACATTTCCGATTTACCTAAACATTAATTGTAGCTTGCATTTGTATTTAAGGTGTGTAATACAGTTTTTTAGTTTGTACAGTCAGAAAAAATTGCCATTGTTTACAGAAGTAGCCATTGTGTGTATAGATATGCACTTTAATGTTGAAAAATTCATGAACGAGTGTCACTAAAACACCATACCCGGCCGAAACCCGGGCAGGGCCGGGTACCCGGCTAGTTAAAATTATAAAAGAATACAAATAAATACTTTTTTATTCACGGTTAAAACAATTTAATGTCAAGAATTTCTACTTCTGTTTGGTTACTTTTTGTTGTTTTAGCTTAATGACATAATGTTTTAGCTTAATGACATAATATGTAAAATAATATTTTTGTGCAATTGTATTGCCCTCGCAAAATTAAAAACCATTACGCCGGCACAATATGCAACGACGCATTCAGAAAGGGGGAGGATCTAAATATCTTTCTCTGATATCTTATATCATAAATAAAATTGCCACACAAATATGAACTAGTCCCTCTCAAATAACAGTGCATGAAATAGCTTCTAAAGAAATAATAATAAGTGAAAAACAAAAAGGGTGATTAAAATCCTAAATCTAGCATCATTTAGTTATGATTACAAAGATAATAAAAGAAAGACAGTTAAAGGTATTCACAAAATTTTGAATAATTTTGCATACATTAACAAAATATTTGCTTGATATTGCAATTTTTATCGACTATACATAAACTTAAACTAGCTGTCGCGGCCATCACGAAACTTTCTTCTATATCTATCTTATGAATTCCAGTTACAAAATAAAATACGTACTCGCCCGAATAATTGGAAACAGCTCCAATTTCCTAATTATCGTAATAACCCTGCAAATGCAGAATCAATGAGCGAAATTGGAAATCATTGCGAAAACCTTGCTTAGATTAATTGCAAGCATTTTATTTGTTAGTAAAAAGAAATTGGCAACAGTTAAAAATTTCAAACCATTGAAAGTTTTCAGCTGTTTTGATAATTAAATATCGTGAAAGCAATTTTTAATGAATTAATTTTTCGCACTGTTGACTAAGCGCAAAAATCACCCCACCCTCCCCCTGGGGCGATTGGAGCCAAAATTTAATCGATGCTTGCTTCCATATTGGGTTAGTGTTATTCCAAATTTCATTCAAATCTCAGCAATATTTCTCGAGATACAGTAGGTGCAATGACAAAATAAGCACTTTTGATTGCTCCACCCCCTTTGAGATATTGACACAAATTGAAACAGCACCTGTACTCTTTCGGGTCTACCTATGGACCAATTTTCGTTTTGATTCCGTCGATTACTTCCTGAGATATAGCAATCACCCCCGCACAGAACACGTGCGATTACTCCACCCCCTTTGAGATATTGACGCGTAAATTGAATCAGCACCTGTACTCAGTAGGGTCTACCTATGGACCAATTTTCGTTTGATTCCTCCGGTTACTTCTTGAGATATAGCAGTCACCCCCGCGCAGAACACGTGCGATTGCTCCACCCCCCTTCGAGATATTGACAAACAAATTGAATCAGCACCTGTACTCAGTAAGATCTACCAAGGCTTCACTAGATAGCGTTTTATACAGGCTGCTTCATTACTCAAAACATCAATGGTAAAGATTTGCCAGCTAGAGAGCGCTGAATGAGGACCACCCAAATGTTTGTTTACATTTATTAGCATGTTGTTTCTGCTGTAGAAAGTGATGTTTATCCTATCTTTAAGGGTTAAAAAATATTGATATAGTTAACTGAAGTGGAGTACAGAGTGAATTGATGCCGAAGGCCTTATTAGTACTGCTTTTTAAGGGAAATAAATTCACTTTTCAGGTAAAGTTGGTCGCAACTCATGATTCAGTCATACGACATTCATTCATTGTTTACTTTCTTCGAATTAGCAACATATAGCAATGGCGTTCAATTTTGACATCTCTGCATTAATAAAATATACGCTTATATTCGCAGCCGATAAATAAAAATGTAGCAATGAAATAATATTGTTCTATTTACTATTTTGTTTCATTATTGTTGCTCACACGATCTTAATTGCTACGCAAAAGCTCAGATGTTCATTTTGATAGCGTTGACCCATCAGAGCGATAAATGGCGAATCTATTCGTAGGGACATTTCCTTTTGATGCCCCAGAATGAATGCCCTGCAATGAAGCGATTGGTGTTCAACGGGAAGACGATTGACAACAAAACATATTAATTTCTTTAGTAACAACGAAATGAGCATATATAATCGCTTGGTACTAAAGAGCAAGTACGAAAAAAATAAACAAAACTACAATTTAACGACGACCAACTGTAAAATTTTGTTTTCATTTACACAAAAGAAAAAGGTAATGTTCTTTTTATGTTAAATTTCACACATTGATAATATTTCGATAATTGGGAATCTGGTGTGGTTGCCAAATTTTTGGCTATAATTACTTTATTTTGTTGCTCTTTAGTTTATGTTTGCGAAGGAAGTATTTCCCTCGCTCATAAATTGGCCACAAAGATTTAACGCCAATAGGGAAAGATAACCAGACTTCCAATCACCGAAATCTTCCCTTTTTTGTTTCCAATTTTACACATACGTTTAATACTTGAAAGTAAAATAATGGGCCAACTGAAAAAAAAGCTGCGAAATAATGTGAGAATTCTTAAAAAAAAAACTCGCCAAATCAGCTTTAAAAGCTCCATTAGCATGTAACATAATAAGTTTAATTCATATATCGAGCCATTATTATCATTGAAATTTAAATTAAAATGCAAAATAAGAGAAAAGAAGCAACCATGAAGACGACGCAGACTTAAAATTTTAATCTTCACTTAGGTGGTAAGAAAATACATCGCCAAGTTAAAAAACGTACTTATAACTGAAACGTACATACTGCCAAAGATCTCGGTTATTGAAATATTCTCAAAAGCTTTACGGAGAACAATTTCTTGATGTGCTTTTCAAGATATTAGTGCCATAGTCATTCCAAAATGTCCATTAAAATGTAAAAAAATCGCCAAATAAATTAATTTGACAATCTAAACTCATCAAAAGTTTTGATGGAACTATCGTTCCAAAATCGCCATTTATCGCTCTGCGGTGCCAGTGTCGTTTCATAGTTTAATTATAATTAGAATCAATTAAAATGAAAAATAATTCGCTAACTAATTAAAACAAGCCGTTAAAATGCAGAATAAACCAGCAAATCGAACAAGCTATTAAATGATGTTAAAATATAATAAAATAGCATTGAATGCCAAATTGTAAAATTGTCGCCAACAAATTAAATTTTAATTTTGTCTTTTATTATCTGATTCCGCCGGTTACTTCCTGAGATATAGCAATCACCCCAGCGCAGAACACGTGCGATTGCTCCACCCCCCTTGGAGGAATTCGCTAAAAAAAGTCAGGTGCACCAGTTCACATGGTGGTACATATGTGAAAAAATTTTTGTTCGATTTCATGCAGTAGTTTTTGCTCTAGCGCGGCCACAAAAACTGGTCACACACATACAGACTCACACACACACAGGCACACTCAGACAGACATTTTCCAAAAATGGTCGAAATGGACTCAGCGCACCTCAAAACGTGCAAATCCGTCAAAATTCGACATTCGAAAATTTTCACGAAACCAATACTTTCTTCTATATATTAGATATAGAAGAAAGTAAAAACAGAAAGCAAAAAAAAAAATAAATAAATAAGAATGATATTAAAACCAGTAGCGTACATGGACTAAGGTACGCCCCCTCCACCCTGCAAGATTTGTAAGTGTGCCCCCACCACTCGATTAAAAAAAAATCCCATGTAGCTCATAGAGCTATTTTTCTAGATCATGAGCCCCCCCCCCCCCCCCGTGGGGGCCTTATGTACGCTACGGATTAAAATATAAGTCTAGAAAAGGAATGTGAAGGAAAATAAACACAGTTCTTCGGGTATTCCTGTTTTATAACAAAACATTTAAAGAACGTTTTCTCCGTCTTGGTCGATGAGTTAATTTTATTGCATACACGTAGTTCATTGCAAATTTTAAAATTTATAAATACAGAAAAGAACAAATCGTAAGAATAATAATTGCATCAATGACTTAAAAAAGAAATGCTAGAAAATATGGAAAATTCAGTCACCCTTTTTATAACTAATACAAAAATGTAAAACTTACCTCAGAAGTTTTTAATCTCTTTCAGTTTCTTTATTTCTTCAAGATGAATCTTCTCTTCACTGAGAAACATGTTGTTGGGACCCCATAAAAGAAAACGACTGAGTGGACCTTCGAACCAATTGGTCTTTCTGTATAGTATTTTGCCTATTTCCGGTTGTAATGATAGACAGACTCCTCACCCTCCACAATAGCTCCAGGATAACTTTCCATGTCATCTGTGTGGACACTTGAACAAGCGACATCCTAATTGCTGGCAATCCATTTTCCAACTAATATTGCTCGTTAGCATTCTGTCACTTTGCGACAGATAAGGATCAACTTTCATCGGAACTTTTCAAGTCTAGAATTGAATATAAAGAGACCCACTAGTTTCTCTGAAGGTAAAACATGTGTCGCCTCCCTGTGTCTCCATGTGTGGCATTGCATTTGGGGACCTTGTTTACTTGGAAATACAGAACCTGAAGTTATAAGTCTGATTACCTCTCATCAATCTCCCTTTTTCCGAGTAACAGTCTGCTGTCCCACAAAGAAGGGGTGATGACAAGAAAATGGCTTAACAGATAACAAACACACTTTCTTCAGTTGAGTTTCAAAAAATTCTCCTCACTGGATCCCCGCCCCCCTCGCGGCAGGCAAGGGGATTTTATCTTGGACCGATTCAAGGATTGTACCCTCTCCCCTTCTCCCAAGTAACTGCCTTTTTTGTGCTCTGCGAGCGCCCATCAACTTGCGCGCTGCATTTCTTTATATAATAAAAAAAAGGTCAACTATATGTCCGCACGCCATCGTTCATCTAGCGGCGCTGTTGATTATTAAAAAAAAAAAAACTGTGCGCCCCCTTTTGCTTGTGCCCCTAGGCCAGGGCCTAGGTTGGCCTAATGGGTAATCCGGGCCTGAGCAGTTCACATCAAGAGATCTATTGATCAATTTATAACATGTGACTCTGGGACTATCTTACCACTGTTGTTTTAGTTAAAACCACTCTGGAAAAGAAGCCCAGAATATACTACCAAATTTAAGGTAAACAATTGCTACTTTCATTTTATCGAGTACCACTATTTGGTAGAAGCCCGACATAGCTTAGATGACACACAATCAATTGAAACACTGTGTATCAGCATTTTGATATTTTTTATCTGTACCTAAGACTTCATAGTTGTCTTGATATACTTGATAAAAAATAATTATCCTGATTTAAAAAAAAAGTTTTTTTCAGGGCTCTCAACAGGTTTTCAGTTTGTGCCGAGAAAAATGGACCTAAATTCTGTAAAAAAAGGATTTTAATCTTTACTTTTAAAGTTTAAAATTATTGGTGCTCTGATTAATCGGCGGTAATCAACCATTTTGCTGACTAGCATATTAGCTAATTATTGACTGAGAAATTATTTTATATTAAAATTATTTTAGCTTAGAGCAAGTAACTGTGCTAAATGAAATTTAGTCCTTTAATTGGCTGAATTTTTCTTTTTCTTTTTTAAATTGAAATCAGTTTTGTTTTCTAAAAGAAGAAACTATGCTAAATGAATTTATTACACCCAACTAATAGTTTCAAATGCTAACTCTCATGTCTTCATTTGATTCAAAATTTTCAAATAATCGTGGTAAGAATGAATAAGGGGGTTCATATTTTTTGATGCAAAAACATAGGAAGGGAGAAGGGATAAAAGAGGTTCATGGGAAAAATTAAAAATATGCTTAAATTTTGAAGGAAAAAGGGAAAAATGACTGATTTGGGAAAAATGGACTTTTAGGGACTTGAAACTGAAAAAGAGACCATTTGGGAGCACTGCCATTTACACTCGTCTTTTTTATGCCAATTTTCCAGTACAAAAGTTATGATATTTTTGAAATTTTTTGCACTGGTTTTCTTTCAAAACTACTATGAAGTCTGATACTAGGAGTCAAATAGCTCTTTATCCAGTACCGTGAAAGTTATTGGTTTGTAATGGGAACTTTGGAGACTGCAGATTAAACGAGTATCAGTCACTATTAACGTACATAAAGGGTCTTTAACTATCCAGTACCAAATCCAAGACCCCGTGACCACAAGCTTGGTAGTCCATGGGACAGTCAGCCGTATTGTTTCTTTCAGTGATAGAAATTTCCTAAAATGAAAAACAATGAAAGTTTGTCCAAAAACAATGGAAATGAAAAAACTGCAACAAAATATTTACCTATGTGCGAATGCGTGAAGAATAAGACTAGAACTATATAACATTTTCTACTAACTTTACATAAAAGCCTTACTCTAAGCATTTATTCACACAATTGGTAATGATTTCATTGTTGAAGAGTAAAAGCTCAGTGATTTAAAATGTTTGTATTTGTTAACAAATAAAATGCTTGTAATTGGTTTTAGTATAATGTTACAAATCTTGTAAATAGTTGTTGTTTTTCCTGCCTTGCACCATTTTTGGTGAGGAATCGCTTGGTGTCACTAGTTTTGGTTTTATCTGGCGACATGTTGCAAAAGTATCTGAAGATATCACTTTTACCATTCGTATACCGACCCTGTAACATTTTGTAGTTTTTACACGTCCCCTACATTTAATAAGCATGTATACATTTTCCCACCGAGTTGCACTATGGTGGGTTTTTCTTTTTATCACTAGAACTTTCTTGAATGGATTAAAGTTATGAATGAATCAGAACACTCTGGATTTTGCTAGAACGTTGTAGAAATTTCCTTCCGAGAAAAATAACTGGCCTTGAATACAGTTAGTTGGTTGTTTTCAGATTTGATTTCTGGAGACTCCTAACATTCGCTTGGGCGAATGTTTGTTTTGCTTTTGTAATTTCTTAATTACTGTTCACGTTAGATAAGTGGTGCTGAGTTACTGTTGAGAGTACAGTACTGTTTGATACCTAATTGCTGGATGTTTAGTAATTGTTTCCTGCTCCTATTGTAAATAAGTGTACATGCTTGTAAATAAATTTATAGTTACTTCCTCAAGATTGGAATGATTATTTAAGAAAGTTGAAAGTGCTACAGACTCGTTACAATATGCAATCAAGGCTTTTGAATGAATTTCCAATTACTGTCTTGATTCTGCTTGACTAACAAAACTTAGTAGCTATAATTACTTTTCCTTTTCTGTGTTTTTCCCTGTTATCAAAAAAAGAAAATAAATGTATTTAAATTTCATGTATCTTTAGGCTCGCAAGGTTCATTTTAATTGGAGCTCAGGCACTCGGGTCGTCTTTTTTTTTCTTCAAATTTTTAATTTTACATTAGTACTTGCTAAACTATCTTACTGTGCGCTATGTGTGCATATAATATTGAGTTTGTATTTTTTGCTTTTTTAAATCTGTTGTCATCGACACTTTTTATCCATTAAATTTAGAATTTGAAATGAAATCTTGTCATGTTCCTGACTTGACTCAAAGTGGTTTCAGATTCATCTCAGAAATGAAAAATTTGATTTACCTTGATTTATATACAACATACATAGATAAATCATCTTTAATAACAATTATAAAGTAAGTATAATCATGTTTGTGCTTGCATAAATTGAAGATGACTATTGTTTTTATGTCAGAGTAATCATTGTGTTTCTTCATTTTTTAGAGGATGTACGAAGTTGGAACACTTGCTTTTTGGGAGCTGTAAAAACATCTCTTCTTTCAATGAAGTTGCCAGCGCAATTGGAAACAATTTGCCGTAAGTACTGCAGCTGAAAGATATTGCTTAGCTTCCTCAAATTTCTCAATTTGGAATTATTTAAAATTGATATTGAATTTCAGAAATATCAAAACTCTGGATTTCTGCAGAGCAAGTTCTTTAACTTGTTTGGGCATCCTTGAACTGGCTGACAAGTGTCATGAATTGGTTGAGTTGGATATTGGTTGGTGGTTAGTATATTGATATCATCTTAGATATGTTTTTGTTTTAAATTATTATTTTTCAAAACTCTAATATTAAGATACTTATTAGCC
This sequence comes from Uloborus plumipes, assembly GCA_038373865.1. Lineage (NCBI taxonomy): Eukaryota > Metazoa > Arthropoda > Arachnida > Araneae > Uloboridae > Uloborus > Uloborus plumipes. Next base: position 66,179 of record JAXGGA010003001.1, on the reverse strand, counting down.
TTCTTTTCTCCTTTTGTATATTTGAATAGCTATTTTCCCTAGTACTTATATATTCTTGTAATTTACCATATCGTCGGCACCATGCTAAAGTAACGAATGTGAAAAATCGCATTTTTCAAGTTCAATGGTTTCCCGTAGTACTAAAAAAGGGCTACCTACTGGCAAAATGATGAATCTGTTAGATGGTCGTAAGCCAATGTTATTTTTACGAATATGCAGCTTTGCCCGAAAAAGTTATGCTATACTAACGAATATGATATTCGACAGTTTACATAGTTAAACAAATTTAAAAAAATCCCAAACGTTATGATCTGAACTAGCGAAAATGCCAGTTTCGTTAGTTTTCATTACCTCTAAGACAGTTGAATGCGCATATTAAACCATTGTAATGTTTCAAATATGACACATTCGATAGTATACGTTGTAATTTTGTCTTTGCATAACTATTCATGAAAACGAATGTGTCATATTTGCTACTTAGAAACAATCTCGATAATTAAATCAAAAGTTAAAAGATGAATGGAATTTTTCTTTGCAACTAAAATTAACGTTTTGTTTTGTTGCCATTTTACGTCCTTTAACTTTCATTGTTTGTTTCGTTTTTCTCCTCCTTAATCATTTTTTTCTGGATTTTTTTCATCTTTAATAAATATCGTCTGCTTAGTTATCACAGTTATGTGGGTTAAAAAAAAAGTAAATAAATAAAAATAAAATAAAAAGAATGGATAAAAAATAATTATTTGTATTTTTTAAAAATCGTCTCTTTCTTCGTTAATTCTTAACAGCTGTTGTGAAACTGTGTAGTTACTTGTTTCTTCAGTATAGTTCTTCATTTCAAATTCGATGAAAGTAGCCAAAATGAACAGGAGGAAAATAGAGTCTCTCATAATGCTCATTTGCATCGTAAGGAATACGCCAGAAAACGTAGGGATGAAGACAAAGCAGCAGCAGCTGAGGATTCAAAAACTCTTTCCTTTAACTTTGACCTCCAGTCTGTTTTGTCCACGCCTAAAGGAGCAGCTGGGCCATTTTTTTACGTGCGCAAGCTTGCTGTTTATAATTTGACTATATATAATTTGGGGAACGCAGAAGTCAATTGTTACACCTAGGACGAAACTGAGGGAAAGAGGGGTAGTAATGAAATTTCTACATCCATTTTCAAATTCATTTTTGACCACCCTGAAGTAACCAAAGTTCGCATGATGTCTGATAGTTGCGGAGGGCAGCAGAAAAACTTTAACTTTTCGTGCATGTGTCTGTATGCGTTACAAGTACACCCTCATTTAGAAACTATTGATCATGTTTATTTTGAGTCAGGCCATTCGCAAATGGAGTGTGACTCGGTCCACTCTAAGTTTGAGGCTAAAGCAAAAAATATACCAGTACACGTACCCTCTGACTGGGTACAATTGATCAGATTGTCGCGTACAAAACCCAAACCTTACAATGTGACTAGGCTCCAGCATGATGATTTTTTTAATTTTAATCCTTATGAGGACAAATTTGTTCCAGAAACCGCTGAGAAAAAGAAAACCCCAAAAAGTTTCAATTCTTGTGTGTGGTTTCAATACCGGAAATCTGAACAGAATAAAATTTTTGTCAAAAGGAGTTTTGATGACGTTGATTTTGATGTTTTGATCCGAAAACGAAAACGAGGGAAAAAATTCATCACTCCCAATGATAGCCCTCCTGAACCTTTTATGCCATATGATGGTCAGATTTGTATATCGGAGGTGAAAAAAAAAGATTTATTGCAACTATGCAATAGGGTGGTCCAAAAAAAGCCGTTTTAAAAAAAAATTCGATTTTTGTAGGTGCTACCCTCCCATTTGGTTCCATTTAATTAAAAAATAATAATTGTGAAGTTTAAGCTCATTATTTTAATATTTAGAGGTGGCTCAACAGCCTCAAAGTTCTGCGTTTTTCGATTTCAGGCTATAAATACAAATAGAAACAAAACTACAGCGGAGAAAGGAATATAATTTTATTTCATAAACATCTGTAGCATTTTGTAAATTTAAAATAATATAGTAATAATTTTAAGAGTTTTGGATATGCTTTATATTAATATACATTATAAACTCTGTTTTCTACAATCAGGATAAGCTCGGCGATGTTATTCCACAACTTGCAGCAAGAACTGTAATTGTTCTTTGCTACGTGTCATTTTCCCATTAAACTCTTTTATAAGGGCTATACCTCTTTCAGCAAGATCATTAACTACTGAAATTCCATGAATTATGTTTAATGCTTTCTTAAAATCATTCTGAAACTCCCAGATTTCTGGATCTACATGAATGAAGGTGTGAGGTAAATTCATACTTTCAAATAATGAATTCAGTTTTCAGCTGCTGAAACATATTTGAACGGTGTTTCATCCTCTTTCGGCAAATAGAACTTCTACTTAGAGTAATGTCATTTACTTCACAGCCCAAACTCTTTGCTGCTTCAGCGACAACAAACAGAGCATTCCAATCAGAAACTTTTGTCCTGTCTAAAGCTGCTGATAAATGGGGTGTCACAATTTTCTTTCGCTTTTTGTTTCCTTTTTGAATATCATGTTCTTTTACTTTAAATGGTGCTTGCTCTTCATATTCAAACTCATCTGATTCATCAGAAGATATCAATTGCACAGTGGCTTCCATTTCTTCGCAATTTTGTTTCATTTGTTGTGACCTTCTGAGCTAGCTTTTTCCCTTAGATGAACCATTTTTTCAGTTTTCTTAAGAGACCTGTCAACACCTAGCATTGATCCCCTCCTTCCTTTCTCACGCTGAGCTAACAAGAACTCTCTATCTTGAGATATTTTTTTATCATGTTTAGTGCGTCAGCATGTACTATGTCAAAAAGATTATCCAAATTCAAAACAAACTCACCTTCTTTATTCTTCTGTGTTACTGTATTTCTGTTTTTGTTTTTCTTTAACAACTTCCACTGTCTGAATATATTTTCTAACTTGGGTTGACAGTTTCTGAAGTCTTGTACAGGTATTTTAGCTTTCTGCCAAAATTTTCTTATTTCTTCTATTGAATGTGTTGAAGATTCTCTTATAGTTTTTTACAAGTCAATATGGTTGTGAAGAAACAACCCCAATGCCATACGAATTGAAGGTAGTTTACTGCCATTTAGCTCACTTATGGTAGAACCAAGAAGGTAAATGTCTGATTTCGATCTTGTTGAGATAGTTGTCATGCTAACTTGTTTCAAAAAAAATTTCTTACGTGAACAAATTTGCCAGTGGCGTACTCAGGGGGTGGGCTGATAGGGCTGCAGCCCCCTCCGAAATTTTCAAAACGAATTTTAAGAATGTAAGCTAAGTTTTTTTCCCCCTTAATTTCCTTTTTTTTTTGAAATCCCAAAATGAGAAAAGTTTTCAGAACAGATAATTAAGTATAGGACAAAATTAAAAGAAAGATTTTTTTTTTTTGTTTTGACATGTCTATTTTACTGTATGCCATGTTTCTGATTATCCTATTATTTCCATTTTTTTTTCATTTTTATTGTTAATCTATGTTTTAGAAATGCCGATTAATGCTTTTCAGTCATCTAATTCTGTTAAATAAACTTCAGCAAATTGAATTGAAACCCAGTATTGGGAACAAAAGTAAAATAAACTGCAAAACTAACGTTATTAGAGCATAAATTTGCCAAAATATTGCAAATAGGTGTTTCACAGCAAAGGCTCTTTCAATGAAGATTATTTTTTACATTTAAATTTATCAATATCTGTGTCCATCAAAACGCTTTCTTCACAATAATTTTAAGGACAAAAAAAAATTTTTAATGATGTATTTTTGTCGACTTAAATGGGCATTGAAGCAGAGATTCGAGAGATTTACCTATCTCAGCTGCATTTCATGAGGTGTGCCCCCCCCCCCCCCCACTCTCAAAGAATATTGACTCAGCCCCCCCTGAAATGATTTGTCTGCGTACGCCACTGAAATTTGCCATGCTTATAGTGATGAAACCAAAACTGTTAAGAATATATATGATGGTCACAATTGCAGTTATGAAATTATTTGAAGGTTAAAGTTAAAAACATATGTTTAGGGAATAAAATGTTGAGAATTTATTTGATTGCTAGAGTATACAAAACATATTTAACGTATTTATAGATACAAAAAGTGTTTATATTTACACCATTTATAGCACGGCTACTGTTAAATCTATATAAAATGGCAATTTGACAATAGAATTATTTTCTTTTAATAAAATTAGCCATTGTATTTTTTCTTACTTGGGTGGTGTGCTCGGTGCTCATACGCGCTCTATAACACAATGATACAAACTTCATCTGCATTGAGCCACCTTTAAATATCATCGAAATGTTTTCAAATTTTGTCAGATTTATTTTTTAATGCATTGGAACCAAATGGGAGGGTAGCACCCAAAAAATTTTCACCTTTGAAATTTTGGACCACCCTACTATGCAATCAAGGGCTAGTTCCCAGGGCATACAGGTCTTTTTAGGAGCAGCTTCCGAGTTCCAAATCAGTCCGCGATTCTCTGGCAGAACCCGATAATACCGAAATTGAATAGTAAATTTATTTTTATCTTAATATATAAAAATTACGTGTCCCTGTGTTTGTGGCCAATGGACTCCTCAATTACTGAACCGATTGTAACCAAATTTTGCACGCAGTTTCAGTTTGGTCCAACTTAAATGATAGGATAGTTTATATCTCAATTTAGGACCGCAATGTATTTTTAATTGCAAATTATGTATTTAGCTACCAGCTTTTCTGTGTTCTTGGCTAAACCTTTTTACTAAGCCTTTTCACTAAGCCTTTTTTGACACCTCCATGGCTGAGCGACATAAAGCACACGTTCTGACAGCTTCCGGAGCGCAGTAAACAGGTAATATCTTAATATATAAAAATTACGTGTCCCTGTGTTTGTGGCCAATGGACTCCTCAGCTACTGAACCGATTTTAACCAAATTTTACACGCAGTTTCAGTTTGGTCCAACTTAAATGATAGGATAGTTTATATCTCAATTTAGGACCGCAATATATTTTTTATTGCAAATTATGTATTTAGCTACCAGCTTTTCTGTGTTCTTGGCTAAGCCTTTTTACTAAGCCTTTTTTTTTTTTTGACACCTCCATGGCTGAGCGACATAAAGCACACGTTCTGGCAGCTTCTGGAGCGCAGTAAACAAGTAATAACTTTCTATCTTAATATATAAAAATTACGTGTCCCTGTGTTTGTGGCTAATGGACTCCTCAGCTACTGAACCGATTTTAACCAAATTTTACACGCAGTTTCAGTTTGGTCCAACTTAAATGATAGGATAGTTTTTATCTCAATTTAGGACCGCAATATATTTTTTATTGCAAATTATGTATTTAGCTACCAGCTTTTCTGTGTTCTTGGCTAAGCCTTTTTACTAAGCCTTTTTTTTTGACACCTCCATGGCTGAACGACATAAAGCACACGTTCTGGCAGCTTCTGGAGCGCAGTAAACAAGTAATAACCTTTCTTATCTTAATATATAAAAATTACGTGTCCCTGTGTTTGTGGCCAATGGACTCCTCAATTACTGAACCGATTGTAACCAAATTTTGCACGCAGTTTCAGTTTGGTCCAACTTAAATGATAGGATAGTTTATATCTCAATTTAGGACCGCAATGTATTTTTAATTGCAAATTATGTATTTAGCTACCAGCTTTTCTGTGTTCTTGGCTAAACCTTTTTACTAAGCTTTTCACTAAGCCTTTTTTCACACCTCCATGGCTGAGCGACATAAAGCACACGTTCTGACAGCTTCCGGAGCGCAGTAAACAGGTAATATCGTAATATATAAAAATTACGTGTCCCTGTGTTTGTGGCTAATGGACTCCTCAGCTACTGAACCGATTTTAACCAAATTTTACACGCAGTTTCAGTTTGGTCCAACTTAAATGATAGGATAGTTTTTATCTCAATTTAGGACCGCAATATATTTTTTATTGCAAATTATGTATTTAGCTACCAGCTTTTCTGTGTTCTTGGCTAAGCCTTTTTACTAAGCCTTTTTTTTTTTTGACACCTCCATGGCTGAGCGACATAAAGCACACGTTCTGGCAGCTTCTGGAGCGCAGTAAACAAGTAATAACCTTTCTTATAATATATAAAAATTACGTGTCCCTGTGTTTGTGTCCAATGGACTCCTCAGCTACTGAACCGATTTTAGCCAAATTTTGCACGCAGTTTCAGTTTGGATAACTTAAATGATAGGATAGTTTTTATCTCAATTTAGGACCGCAATGTATTTTTTATTGCAAATTATCTATTTAGCTACCAGCTTTTCTGCATTCTTGGCTAGAATTCTTTAAACATACCCGGAATGCCACCACATAATCTGCGGTTAAAAATTGGTTTACCCATAGTTCTTCTACGTAATTTAAATCCACCGAGATTATGCAATAGTACGCGTTTAGTTATCAAAAAAATCACCGGGAACATTATTGAGGCAATCATTTTTACTGGCAAGTTTAAAGATGAAGTAGTTCTGTTGCCACGTATCCCAATGACACCGTCAGAATCTTCAATACCCTTCAAAAGGCTACAGTTTCCCATTCGTTTAGCTTTCGCCATGTCCATTAATAAGTCCCAAGGGCAAATAATGTCAATTTGCGGTTTAGATTTAGAAAATCCATGTTTTTCCCATGGGCAGCTATAGGTCGCTTGCTCCTGTGTGGGAAAACCGTCCAATCTATTTTTGTTTACAAGAGACAGATTAACAAAGAATATTGTGCACCGATTAGTGTTGAGTTAAACTGAAATTAAAAATGCTTATAATTCAAAAAATAACAAATAATATTGGTTAATTATCTACCCTATTAACATTATTAAAAAATAAAATGTTACATTAAAAAATAAAATGTTACAATAGCAATTAGCAAATTTTTAATTTACTTAATTGTTACAAGCTTGAATATAATATTTCTAAGTACTAAAATGCTACATTTTTTATTGATTTTTTGTTTCTAGCAAACTTAGGAAATTTTTGTTCGATTGTTTTCATATTTTGACCTCAAGTTCATATTTATATAAAGTTGATCTCTATAACGGTAATAAAGTTTTTCGTTTGTATTGAAACATTATAGTTTAACCCATACCTTAGCCACAGCAACGCGTGGCCGGGTCAGCTAGTATATATATAAAAGAAAGTCGTGTTAGTTAAACCATTTATAACTCAAGAACGGCTGTACCGATATGGCTAAAAATTGGTGGGTAGGTAGCTTAGAGCCAGGAGACGAAAATAGGCTACAATTTATGTGTGTCAGTTCCATAAATAGAAAAAATGTCTTATTGACTAAGCCTTTTTACTAAGCCTTTTTTGACACCGCTATGGCTATAGCGACATAAAGCACACGTTCTGGCAGTAAACAGGTTGTAAATTAGCGGTGCGTTGAGTGTTATTTGACTTTTTTGTGAAGTAAATTATAAACAAACGCGTTACTTCTCTTGAAATTTATATGTGATAAGCTGTCAGAAACGATGGTCACTTAAGAGTTTTTACGCCTCTGAGGCTGAGAGGTGGAAAGAGCTTGATGGGAGAGCTCCTGGACTGCAGTTAAAGACGTTGTTCTTCTTACTACTATTATATATACAAAAGTTTGTTTGGATGGATTTATGGATGGAGCAGTCAGTTGATAAGCAGTCCGAAAAAATTATCTTTTTTGCTAAGCCTTTTTTGAGCCTCTGTTGCCGAACGACATAAAGCACGTGTTCTGACAGCTTCTGGAGCGCAGCGAAATAGGTTGTGACTTACCGGTGTATTAAGGGTTATTTGACTTTTTTGTGATGAAAATCTTTTTTGTATATAAAAAAGTCGTATTAGTTACAATATTTATAACTCAAGAACGGCTGTACCGATTTTAAAAATTCTTTTTTGCATCGAATAGGAAATAAATTTTTAGATGAATTGAAGTGAAGTTAAGTTTAGTTTGTGAGTTACCGGTGTATTAAGTGTTATTTGACTTTTTTGTGATGCAATAAGTTTAAATAACAATGCCGCGATCAAGACGATCGAATTTTACCCGACAAAGCCGTAGTGCAAGAAGGATACCAAACACTGCAAATGAAACATTTGAAGCTGAACAAGAAATTGCACGTGAACAGCACCGCGTTAGTATGGCTCGATTTCGTGCTTCTCAATCACAACAGCAGAGTGAGGCAGCCCGTGAAACGGCTCGGTTGGCAATGCAAAATCGTCGAGCGAACAACAGTGGTCAACAAATAGATAATTTGCGATGTAATTTACGCGAAGATACTCAAAGGAAAATTCAAAGGTGAGGAAATTCTTATTCCGAGGATCCCGATGATCCCTAACGATATGCCGTTTGAATTTAAAAGACTTCAATTTCCGATCCGTCTTGCATTTGTCATGACCATCAACAAATCACAATATCAATCCTTAAGAGTTTGTGGTTTGAATCTAGAACATCACTGTTTTTCCCATGGTCAATTATATGTGGCATGTTCACGGGTCGTAAGACCATCTGCGTTGTTTGTTTTGGCGCCTGATAATAAAACAAAAAATGTTGTATATCACAAGGTACTTAAGTGAAGAGCAACCTATGTACTAAAATACAGAAACAATAATTAATGATTAATGTAGGTACTTTTTTTTTTTTTTTTTTGTATTTTCTAATTAAAAAAACTTAATAAATTCAAACATTTGCCTATTTCTGTACCTCAGAACCAGACTAACGTAAGTCCATTTTCGTCATTTTTCGGTAGAGGGGAAAAACGATGTATTCGACAATCGTTTTTCCCCTCTACCGAAAAATAACGAAAATGGACTTACGTTAGTCTGGTTCTGAGGTACAGATTTATTGCCTTTAAGGCGGAACAGAGTTCGCCGGGTCAGCTAGTGTACTATGTGTTTTTGATGAATCGTCTAAATTACTTACCTGATTATTTACTTTCCATTATTTATATTATATTTTTCTTGTGTTCAATAAAAGTTTTTCTTAGTAAAAAAAAACGTTCATTTAATTTTTCATCCATTATTATTAATTTTTATAGCAGTTTTGTAACCCAAATGTAAAGTATCGAAAATGAATGCCATGAAACTTCATTGCAAACTATCGAATATTCTCTAAAATTTCATATTCGATACTTTACCTTCAATTCAGTGACTTTCGACCAAAAATGTCCACGTTGGTAAAGTAGCGAATATTTTTAAACAATTATTATTGATAACTTTACAAATAATCAAAATTGAAATGACACCTTCGAACGATAGTTTTACACTTAAAGATATCTATAAAAATTTAAAATTGAAAATAACCAAACGCGCCAGGTGGGAAAAAATTATCTTCAGTGTTTTGACTCTCCTGAAAAGTGCCACTTTTCACATTCGTAAGTTTAGCATGGTGCCGACGATATTATTTATTTTTAATGTTTATCTTTATAAAAATTGAAAGTGAACAGCTTTAAATATAAATTAATCCGAAAGTCTGTTTAAAATTCAATGACATTTTGAAATAATGCGTGTAGCAGAAATTGATGAACCTAACTGAAATGATATTGGAATTTACTGTATTTAAAACAAATTTGTTAAATTTCCAACAGTTTCTCATATAATATTCATTCTATAAATGTATCGTAATTTTTCTGTTTTTCCTCTTTGTACGCTATTGTTTAAATTGTAGAGTTTATTTTAGTTTAGATCTCTTACCAGTCTCTCCTATTTTAACTCAATAAATACTATATTATATTATGCAACCATTGTAGTTATGTTTTGTTTTGTATAAGTTTCTTTTACTGCAAGATTCTTTCGTTAATACTTTAATTTTTGAATTTTTGATTTTACTCTGCTAATATTTAAAAACAAATCTCTCTATCCATCTTGATTAGCCTTGAAATAATAGCTATAAACTTAATTGCAAGATTCTAAATAATACTTCTCATTATTTAGCATTTCACTTCTATATTTTTCTTTTCTATGGTGGGAGGATTGATGCATTATTTAAAAAAATATCTTTTGCTATTAAAAAGTTCAGGTACTTTAATAATTTGAGTTTTATCATTCTTTTAATCTATTTATTTTAACATTTTATTATAACTTCAGAGTATTTTTTAGTACCCCCTTCTTTTTTTCAAAATTGTATTAGCATTTTCTTTTCTTTTTCTTTTTCTTTTTTTTTTTTTTGAATTCATAAAATCATGCTTTTAGACATTAATGTCATATTTGAGCATTTTTACCTAACTTTTTGTAACATGAAACTTTATATTTTACAGCCATAAAATTGATGCAGCATGTGGGTGCATCAAGAAACTTATTAGTCAATGTCATAATTTGAAAAAGCTCTTTCTAACTGCCATTAGGTGAGATCTTTATTTAATGCTGTTCTAAGTTTGAATATCATTTGCATATTTAAAATTGATTTTCAATATTAAAATTGAAATGAAATCCAAATGCAACTAAAGAACTACAGTAAGCTCCCATTATCTGCAACCTCTCACACTTTTAGAAGAAAACTTTTTATTTGCCTATAGTTGGTGAAATGTAGATAAATGCACTCATTTCAACTTAACAATTGAAGGGCTTGGAGGATGAAGGGGCAAAGATACATTTTGAAAAATGAACACTCTGGACAATGGTAAGCAAATAAAACTTGGTACATCAAAAAGTAGATATCATTAGACCGATTTTATATGCACTCTAATGACAAAACTAGAAAACAAAAAAGCTGTAACAAATGCAACACTAAAAATTTGAACTTTAATTAATTTCTGTTTAGTCACTTAACCCCATCATCTCCCAAGCCCTTCAATTAAGAAATATATTTTTAGTTATTCCTATTTTCTTTTCCCTTTGCAATAATATCAAACTTTTCAAAGTTACTGAAACCTGATTTTTTAGATCTATACTACTTTCTGCTTTATATCTTACACTGGCGGAAAAAAAAATCCCAACACCAAGAAAAAAATGCCATAGAGCAGGGCTCTCCAACCTACGGCCCGCGGGCCGGATCCGGCCCGCGAGCAGATTTTTTCCGGCCCGCGGAAAAAATCTGTTTTTTCCATTCCCCCCTTTTTTTTAAATATTTTTTTTATTAAATTAATCAGAACAGTGACGATCACATAGTGAATACGTCAAATAATAAATAAAAATCTATTCAAACTTTAATGCAAAGCTTTTTATTTATTTATTTATTTATTTTACTTCTTTCGACGGGAATGCCAAAAAGAAGCCCGGAAAAAGACTTTAAGAACATAAAAAATCACGCCCGAGTAATGTTTTCTCTTTTTGTGTCTACCTACAAGTGTGAGCAGACATTTTCAAAAATGAAGTATGTTAAATCTAAGTACAGATCCTCTTTATCAAATGAGCATTTAAAATCAACTTTAATGATCGGAACTACAAAGTTTGACCAGGCCCGTCACTTGGGGGGGGGGGGGGCAATTGCCCTTGGCTTTGAGAAATCAATTTATTTACATATAAGTGGGAGTGGTTTTTGATGTTTTCCGATGAAATTGTATTGTGTTTGGACCAGTGGTTGGAAAAACTACATATTTTGTAGCGAACTACAACTACAACTACTTTGTTATAAATGTAGTTAACTACAACTACAACTACTTTTTTTAAATGTAGCGACTACAAACTACTTTTGAATTGCAGTCGCTACTTTGCTACTTTTTAAAAATTAAATAAATAAAAAGCATACACCGTTTGAGGATTAACCGAAAAAATTCGAAAAGTGGTTTACATTAATAAATTAACTCATTTGAATATGGAATAGAACTAATAATTGTCTTTGAATTTATTTGTTACTTCTCCTTTTTGTTCCCTTTTTTTTTGCTAAAATTTGTCCTTTTTGGATTTTTTATTTTACAGTTTTCGCCACAAGAAAGGATTCAAAAGTTGAAAAATTGTAAGAATTCAACTTTCAATTTTTTTAAAAATTTCTTACGAGGAAATATTTAGGAGCATGAAAATTAATTGAATGAATGCCAAATAAACCAATGACAACAACAGATAGAATGTATTTCGTCAAAATGTTGTCTCTAAGATCAGCTCATATTTTTATAGTTCTTATTTCTCATTGCGTCCGCTGCTGTACTCGAGTAAGATTTGCACCAGTCAGAGTCAATTAAACCTTGTTTTTTTCGTTCGCTCTCTTTTTTTTTTCATTATTATTTTTTTTTAATTTAAAAGTAGTTTCTAGAAATCGCTACAAACTACTATTTTTTTGTATCGCGCTACTCGCTACTCTACTTTTTTTTAAAAAAATAGTGAGCTACACTACAAACTACTAAAAAAATGTAGCTACTACAGTAGTTTCGCTATTTGTAGCGCGCTACTTCCGACCACTGGTTTGGACCCTTTGCCCCCCCCCCCCCCCGGAAAAACATGAAATGACGTCCCTGAGTTTGACCCTAAATGGACTGAAATTTTAAGAGGCAAACAAATACAATCTTCTCATTAAAAATTGTCCTAAGCGTTGCACTTGCTCTGTCCTCAATTATTGCTAAGTTTCTTATCATCATTAATGCGTAAAATTCATTTAATAAAATTGTAGTACATTGCAAGGATTTAGTTTTTAGTCTCGGTTGGCTTCTTTTTTTTTTAAGCTCCTTTTGGAGAGCAAAATACATTTTGTGGGAAAAAATGACTTTTATTTCAGTTTTCGGAACTGCTCTCTAAATTTTACAAGTTTCCGTAATGTTACAAAAAAACCATCTGAACTGAACTATTTTTGGACCGTTGGCCCACCTCGCTTCCAAAAATTTTCAATTTGGCCCCCGAGTAAAAAAGGTTGGAGACCCCTGCCGTAGAGTAATGAAATTTGGGTAATGCAATTGTCTAGTTAACATGTTTAATTGATTAAATGTACAAGATCACTGGATAATTTAAGCTCAAGAAAATGCTGTGCAAATGTGAAATTATGTTAATTTAATAGAGGGTGTAACCTCCAGAATTTTGAAGGCAAGCCTGCAAGCGTGCATGCATTATGTCATACAGGTGCCGAATGTCACTTTGAGGTATGGAGTTCCATGCTTGTTGCACTTGCTGTGTCAATACTAGGACCGTCATTGCTGACTGTGGATGATGCTCGAGGTGCCATCCCATGATATCCCATACGTTATCAATTGGAGACAGACCTGGTGATTTTGCAGGTCATGGTAACATGTCAGCACTCTGTAGAGCACATTGCGTTACAGCAGCGATGTGAGGGCGAGCGTTATCCGGTTGGAAAACGCCCCCTTGAATGCTACTCATGAAGGGCTGTACTACTGGTTAAATTAACAGACTGACGACAAATTTTCAGTCAGTGAGTTTGGGATAACCACAAGAATGCTCCTGCTGTCGTAGGAAATTGCTCCAGAGACCATAACTCCAGGTATGAGTCCCGTGTGTCTAGGCCGTAGACCGCTTGGATGCAGGCGGTCCCCTGGCCTCCTTCTGACCAATATACAGCCACCACTGGCACTAATTCAGAATCTGTTTTCATCAAAAATTACAACAGATCTCCACTCCGACCTCCAGTGAGCTCTGTCGTGGCACCACTGCCGTCGGAAAAGGCAATGGTTTGCAGTCGATGGAATACCGGCTACAGGCTGCCTGGCTCGGAGCTGTCCTTGAAGTAAACAGTTTCTTACCGTTCCTTGGGTCACGACGGTACAAACTGCAGCTCGAATGTTAGCCGCAGATGCAGTACGATGCGCCACAGCCGTACGCAAGATTCGGCGATCTTCCTTCTCAGTCGTGCCACGTGGCAGCTCGGAACTCGATCTTCTTGAGGTAGCACCATCCCTTGCCCATAGCTTCCAATAATCATGCATGGTGGAAACATTCCCACCCAAGTCTTTCTGCAATATCGCGAAATGAAAATCCACCTTCTCGTAGCCAAATTGTACGACCTCGTTTAAACTCGGTGAGCTGTTGATAATGGCTTCTTCGTCTTCTTAAAGGCATTCCTGGCTAACATGAACGCAATTCGTCAAATTTCACGGAAAAATAATACACACGAGCTTCACAACACGCTTTTAAAACAAGCCTTATTTGCATGTTCTGTGTGACGCCAGCTGCGCCACACTTATGCGCGGAACACGAAATTTCAATCGATGTCATCTTTCAGTTGTATAAACACGCTTACCAAATTTTGTTTATCTAACACAAGTCTTTCTTGGTGTTGGGATTTTTTTTTCCGCCAGTGTATTTATTGATTTTTAAACCTACACTACTTATGTGAGTAAACGTGTACTCTACTTATGTGAGTAATACCAGACCAGTTATTATTATTATTATTATTTTTTTTTTTTTTGAGGAAAATTCCCCTTCCAAGTTTTTGGTGAACCCTTGCTTGATCAGTTTCAGTTAATCTGTTGCACAATTTGTTCACTTTTGTGTGGAATCCGTTTGCAATAATGAGCACTCCCCTTTTGGCTTTTGCGTACTTTTTTGCAAAAGCTGTTATTTATTTGCAGCTACATTTAGCGTGTATAAAAGTGTTATTGATTTTCTTAAAGCTATTGCATATGTGGTATACACTTAGAAAGCACATTACCCTACATTGCCCCTGCAACTTGAGGTCTTTTTGGCTTGGATTTAAAGCAGTGGGTTACCATTGCAAGTGTCCATGAATCAAACCCAGCCACGAACCCATTGCTCAATCTCATCACATCCCATGTGTAAGCCACACATACACTAGTAACATTTTTACCTATTATCCACGAAAGTTACTTATCAGTGATTACCATGTCACCTTATTCTGTTGATGATTAGGAGTTTACCGTATGTATGTTTTGCATTTTTTTTTTTTCAAATTTTGAAACTGATTTACATTGTCCCAGAAAACATCTCTTGTTTCATTCCTTAATCAGGCCCTTCATTTAGGGGGTTCAGGGGGGAGGGGTCAATTGCCACCCCTCTGACTTTGAGAAATCAATGTATTCACATATAAGTGGGCGTGGTTTTTGATGTTTTCTGATAAAATTGCATTGTGTTTGGACCCTTTGCCCTCCCCCCCCCCCCAGAAAAACTTGAACTGATCCTCCTGTCCTTAATGAAGGTATGGATGGTTTAGAGCAGTGGTTCTCAACCTGGGGGCACACCCCAGGAAGAATTTCAAGAAATACATGAATGCATGAAATAATAAAGTAAAAATATAAAGCTATAATTTACTAAAAATTTTAAACACATGTAAATGTTTTCAATTTTTTTTTTTTTTCGCGGTTTGCTGCAGTACTAATCCCATATCTCTGAATTTGAATTTCGAACATTAGCAAAAAGTCATCATGCAAAACTAGGCATTGAAAATGCCCCAAGATTTGCTCTGTTACAGTCAAAATCTTATGTTCAAACCCTAGTGAAGTGAAGGACAGACACTGGCAGCTGTTCCAGTGATGTTGTAAACATGTCCGATATTTTATGCCAAATTCACTTAGATACTCAAAATTAATGTTTTGTTTAGTTTTTTTTTTTTTTTTTTCATTAACTGTATTTTTATAATAATTCACTCAAAATAAAGTTAAGTATAGTAATATGAAATTTTGCACATTCTTTTATCTATATGAGCTAATATTTAGAAAAGTGCCATTTGAGTCCCAAGTGAATTTTCACTAGTATATCAATAACTAGTTAAAAAAATAATTTTCCCCAGAAAGAAGATAAGGTTCTGCTTTCATTTCACCTAATAACATCAGAAAAAAAAATTTTTTTCTTCAGAAAATATTGTTTTTATACATCAAAAATCAGATCAGTAACGTGTCCCCAGTCGCAAAGCTTAGCATGCACACAGGTCATGCGCACTTTCTAACTTCCCAAAAAAACGCACTTGCACAAAAAACGATTCTATTTTTACCCCTTTATTAATATTTTACTTCATTTTTGCTTTAATCGATTTCTGATTTTCTAGCCGATGCTAAATAAGCGTGTCCCAAGTTCCGCCGTCAGAGCGGTAACAATAACTTCCGATCTATGTGTAGGCTCCCAAAATCATTTCCTGCACCTATACCACGTGGTACTGAGTACCTGTTGGGATGTTTTATCGAATCGTAATTAAAAATTTTCACTTCTGCATCTAAAATTGTAGGTAAGATTTTTTAAAGTGATTTGATAAAATGTGTGTCATTTGAGTCGTCAGATCGGTAACACGCTCTAAAATGCGCAGTTTTTATTATTTTAAAAATTATTTTATATATAAGTATAGTCCTTTATTACAAGTGAAAAAACCACGTGTTTGATTTTGGTTTAGTGCGATCGACTCGGAAATAAAAAAAAAACTTTGTCAGTTTATCAGATCGGTAACAGTCAGAGCGGTACCATTGAAAAACAGCGAATGTGTTACAGAACTAATTCACACGTTTCAGAATTATAAAAAGCAAAAATCATAGGTTTTAGCCATATAAATTGAATATTTTTGTTCTTAAAAAATTAAAAGCAATGAGTTTTAGTACAATTGCTTCATTTGTGGTTTGTATGACCTAACAATAGAAGTTAGTAAAACAAGAAAAATTGACACTGCAGAAATTAAGTTAATTAATTATTATGATTTTATTTATTTATTTATTTTTTTGTGCTTCAATTTCTCATAACTTCGCTAAATAACTAGATAATAACTAGCATGCTAAATTTGAATTTCTGATCAAGAAAATAAATTTCCTGCAACTAATTAAAGAAAAGCAAGCAGCAGAGTTGTGTGTTGAAAAAGTTGAAGTTGTGCGTTGTTTCAAAACAAAATAAATGTTTTATTAGCTTGGATTTGGTAATCTCATAATTTATTTTATTTCAAAACCTTATCGCTCATTTTTATTTCCAAGAAATGCTTTTTTATAATGAAATTTGATTTTTTAGCCTAATATATATATTTTACTATAATTATCTTAATTCTATGTTAAAAATGCAAGGAAATGATATCATATTTAGAGATGTTAACGAAGACTGAAAGCAGAAAATCGAATATGTAGCTCATATTAACATCAGATCTGTAACATTCATCAGATCTGTAACGGCTTAAAAGTGAGTAATCTAAGGAGGGGGTAAATAACTTCCTTGACCTCCCCCCTTTTATTTTCTTGCATTTAGACCCAATTTAGACTTAAAATCCAATATTAGTTTTTTTCTGCAAAAAAATTTTTTTTTTCAGAAAACTCCAACTTCAAATTGGCACTTTTCTAAATATTGGCTCATATATTAATTTAATAATCAGTTCAACTGTCCTAACCAGCTTTAATTTCAAAATTTTACTAATATTGAACATATGTGGTAGAGGAGGGGGACCTGATGCTTGACTTAACATCAGTGTTCATAGGGGGTGCAGTGCTTAAAATGTTCAGAACCACTGGTTTAGTATTTTGCCGTACTTCAAGGAACATTATTTCATTGTGAGCCTAAACCAAGTTTCAAAAATTTATTGCAAAAGAATTTATTGCTAACTCCAATTTTATGGGACTTTCAAGAAGCTGTATGTGTAACATCTTTTTTTTTTTTTTTCAATAATTTTCCATGAAAATATGATTAGAGAGACCCCAGTCTTATTTAATGGAATTTTAAAGCAAATACTACTAGCAAGAAAATGTTAAACGCTATTGTTTTGAAAAAAAATTGAGGAGAGCCTCAAATGATGAAAAAGACTTGGTTTAGAATTGTGAAAGATTTTTTTTTTTTTTTTGTTCGGCTGAAATAAGTATTTATTTATTTTTTAATATTCTATATGGACATTAAGTGTCGGCTGATTAAAAGACTTGTTCATGTCTTTTTCTAGATCTGTGTCAGATTCTGAAGTCAATGCGCTCGCCTGTTACTCAAGAGATTTGGAACAACTAGATTTGCTTGGGTTGAGCGAAGTTACTGCTTCATCTGTGAAAAAGTAAAGTACACCTTTCATTTCTATGCTTTTACGCAAGCTTATTGTATTACTATAAAACTCTAGTAACTTTACTAGCTAGGTAGTAGACATTTATTTTTCTGATGGTCAGCAAAATTTTAGTGGGAAAAAACCTCTAACTTGGCACATATTTACAGGAACTCCTATAAGTCAACTTCCACTCGCTGTTCTAGTGCACTTTTTGTTACCGATATACTTTCACATTGAGTTTTTTTTAGAAATTTAAGTTGTGGTTTCTTAGTCAGTCAATTAGTTTTTGGAAAAAGTTCTATCAGACTTACTGAGAATTTCCCTTTTACCCAAAAGAGTCAACAACTACACTCTGTGCTGTTGGTACAATTCTAATGTTAGGAAAGAGTTGGAGAAATGTAACGAAAAGGGGAGTCCCTTAAAAAAGAATGTATGACGTTTTTAAAAAATGCGTCACCTTATCTTTAATAAACCTGACTAACAAGGAGCTCTTATCTCTTTCATGATTTACAATATGTTATGTGCACAGAGTGTACGGCCCTTATTGTTTATGTTTTTATATTTGAAAGTAAATTACAAGTGCCATTATTATGATCTTTTACCCTAAAAACTTAATTTACTCACCAGAAATGTTCATGGCATTTCTTTCTTACCTAAAATGTTTTTTGGGGAGACACAATCTAAGGATTTAAAGAAAAATTGCTCCTGAAGCTTTATTATTTCAAACAATTACTATGCTATAACAAAACATAGAGGAGAATGGGGCACATTTGTAAATTTCAAAAAAAAAAAATTAGTTTATGGTGAGCATCCTGAGTTTTCAAAATTTTTAGCCATATAATTGATAAGTGTTTTCGAATGTTGCAGTGTAATGAGGAATTTGAAAAATTTTACTATATTAGCAGTATTAGTAATAGGTAGTTTTAAAAGTACAAATTTTTGTATTGATGTATTGCATGATGCAGAGGTAGATTGGTATAAGGATGGGGTACTTTGGTACACTTGCAAGAAATTTATGTAGTGAACTTAACTCTTAAATTCATCTACTTATATTAAAAACTGAGTATCTTTCTAACTATCTTTCTATCTTTCTATGTCACGCTTCTTTCTCCTGAACGCCAATGAACTGAAAGTCGAACCAGGTACCGATAGATAGGTAATTTTTCAGGCTTCATTAGTTTCAATCTGTATAATTATACGACTTTAATTAACGAAGATATCAATTAATAAGTAGTCAAATTTAAAGCGATTAAGCCTAATAAATGATTAAATATGAAATCCATTGTTGAAACGTGGTTGCTATGAAACAGTGATAAAAATGAAAATGAGAATTTTGAATAAAGGCTTAACTAAATCAAACACGAAACTCATAAGTGGGCCACTTACATAGTATTTTTATCGCTAGCTACTGGTAATATTTTGAAACATTCATTTGTTGAAAAGCCATCTACTTATATTAAAAACTGAGTATCTTTGTCTGCTTTTTTCCTTTGAGCGAGCTGAACTTACTGAAACTTTCCTCACCATCTTGAAGGCGCGAAGCATCTCAATAATTCGAATGATTTTTTTATATAGGAAAAAAGTAAAGGCGTGAAGCGCCTGCTAGCGAGCCGCCTTGGCGGGGAGTAGTTTCTTGACATTTTCCTCACTAACGCCGGGCCACGTGCGTGGTATGTCTTGAAATCGAATGAACATTAAATTATATCAAATAATATAACTTCAGAATGAGGTAAAAGTTAGAGAAGGGGGACGTTATGCATCAACATGCCGCGGGAAGCTAATCTAGCTGCCCTGGCAGCTAGTAACAGTAATTAAACTAAAAAGTTTTTTTTTTTTTTTTTTTTTAAGGATGTTTAGGAAACACTTGAAGGAGTGTAAAGAACTGATACCTGTCATTTGTTGCATTGCCTTCTAAGCCTGGGAAAATAAGTTAAGGAGTTTAAAATAAATTTGAAACTCTAAAGCTTTGGGATAATTAGCTTTTGAAAATGGTAAAATTTCTGAAAAATTTACTCTTGCTTAACATAAAACTGCTTAGATTTTCTATGATTATTTCTGTGTAACAATAATTTAGCACAGTCCTAAAAGATAATGCACAATAAAAAGTTTGGTACAGTGGGTATTGATCTGTTCTCTGGATATTGATCTGTTTTTGGCAATTTCATTCATTAAAGCGGCTGATTCAATTAACTGATGTCCACTGTATTTGTATTTTAGCCTTGAACTTGAAAAAATTGACAACCAAACTCACTTATTGGTTCACTTTTTGGCAACTTTAGGCAGATACCAAGAAATTATCATATCTAAACTTCATAATTGCATTCTATAAACCACATGGGAAAAGAAGTTAGGCACCAATTTGAAGTTTTCCAGAAATTGGAATTCAAATTGCAATATTTAGACAGCACACTAAACCATTTTACTCAACAATAAATTAGCGACTACTTTGAAAAAAAGAATTTCTTTCCAAAAAATAAGTCGTTGATTGTTTGCTAGGATTCAAAAGAGGTAATTTTATCATTTAGTGTAAATTCCATTAAAATTGTCAACTATTACACCTCCATACAAAGTACCTCTCCAGGCCCCTCGAGAGGGAGGGGGGCAAGCCTATGCATTGCATACGGTCCTGTGAGAGGCTAGGAGGCCCGCGAAGTGGGCCTGAAGAATTAATATCAAACAAAAAAAATTCCGTTTTTTTTTTTTTTTTTTTAATGGGTTAGCCATTGAGGGTCTAAAATTACTTACAAATGTTCAATGTTCCACATTAAAAATGAGAAATTTCATTAGTTCCTTTTCTCAAACCCTACTTTCAGCACATCTCACATCTATTAGAGCTTCTTTTTAAAAGGAACGAAACCCCAGATTTAAGAACTGCAAATACGGGACAGGATCCTTGGGGGGGGGGGGGGGATGAAAACTGAAAATCAAATTTTTACAACCTTGACTTTGACATCAAACGTTTCTCATAAAGACAAAAAAAAAAAAAAAAAACACAATGACCATATGAACAAAGACTACATTTTTTACCATTGCGCAGTTATTTTTCTTCATGAATAATAGTAGGAAAAGTCTAAGCACTAAATATTGTGAAAGCTCGTGTTTATCTGCAATTAACCCCCTTTTTAATGATGCAGGCCCTTCATTTTGAATTTTTCGCGGGGGGGGGGGCAAAGGGTATATATTTAATGCAAATTATACCAAATATCAGCAAAAATCACTTTCATTTATATATAAAAGTAATAATTTCCCAAAAACGAACAGGCAATTGACAAATACTTCCCTTGATTGATTTCCCCGAATCCCTCAATTGACTGGCCTGTCTTGGCGTGGAAGATATAATAGTCGTTTTTAGTGATGACTTATGTTTAGTATGTACTTTTTCAAAATGCCAGACATTCAAAAGGGAAAATTTTAATACGTGCAAAATAATTTGAACGACACAAAAATTTTGATTACAATTGAGCAGACGCAGAGTTAAATAATAAATTAACCTAGAACAAATAAAAATTTAATATTCAATATCTTTATATAAAAAAACCTGTGTACAGTTTTTTGAATATTTATCTACTTATATTAAAAACTGAGTATATCTTTCTATCTATCTTTCTTTCTTTGTTTTTATCTATGTCATGCTTCTTTCCCCTGAACGTCAATTAACTGAAATTCGAAGCAGGTATTGATAAATAGATCATTTTTCAGGCCTCATTAGTTTTTATTTGTATAATTATATGCTTTTAATTAACGAAGATATCAATTAATAAGAAGTCAAATTGAAAGCAATTTGGCCTAAGTGATTAAATATGGAATCCATTGTTACAAAACGTGGTTGCTATGAAACAGTAATAACAATGACAATGAGAATTTTGAATAAAGGCTTAACTAAATCAAACATGAAGCTCATTAGCGGGCCACGTAAGTAGTATTTTTGTCGCTAGCTACTTGTAATTTTTTGAAGTGTAAATTAGTTGAAAAGCCATCTTCTTATATTAAAAACTGAGCATCTATCTATGTCTGCTTCTTTCCCTTGAGCGAGCTGAACCTGCTGAAACTTTCCTCACCATTTTTAAGGCACGAAGCATCTCTAATTCGAATGTTTTTTCGATGCAGGAAAAAGTAAAGATGTGAAGCGCCTTTTAGTGAGCCGCATTGGCAGTGAGTAGTTTGTCGAAACTTTCTTTGCTGGCGAAGCGCCCGTGCAACGTCGGGCGACGCAGCTACTGCTTGGGGCATTAGCGGGCCGCGTGCGTTGTGTGTCTTGAAATCTTATGAACATTAAATTATATCAAATAATGTAACATCAGAATGAGGTAAAAGTAGGGGGAGGGCATAATGCATCAACATTCCGCAGGAAGCTAATCTAGCTGCCCTGGCAGCTAGTTATAACATAAAAATTGTCCTAACATAATGTCGGGCAATTTTTGTTTTTTAAATCAAATCTGCTATTTGGTTTCACTGCTGTAATAATTCTTTCAAAGTTTTATTGTGCCTTTTTTTTTTTTTTTGCATAAAACTCATAGTAATTTATATTTGTGTTGTTCATTATAAAAACGGTGTGTCTTCATAGTTTTAAAATATAATATGTATTTGTTTGCTAAATGGAATTACATTTAATTACTTCTTTTAGATTAAGAGTGAAGAAAAGCACATTTCAAAAGATAACTATCCAGTGACTAATAGTAGCTGAACACTTATATTTCTTTCCTGCGGAAATATTTAAGAATGGCTTTATATAATAAGGCACTGTAAAATCATTTACAAGGAACTGCACCACTTTTAAAATGAACTACATCTTTGTTA
Source organism: Uloborus plumipes (assembly GCA_038373865.1). Taxonomy (NCBI): domain Eukaryota; kingdom Metazoa; phylum Arthropoda; class Arachnida; order Araneae; family Uloboridae; genus Uloborus; species Uloborus plumipes. The sequence goes on along the minus strand of JAXGGA010003001.1, from coordinate 43,580 downwards.
AATGAATTATCACAAAAATTTCGGCTCTAAGTGAACATAAAACTAGCATTACACTTTAGAACAGAAAAATATTATGATTCAATCAATTTTCTTATCACTCCATTTCACATTTTTTGTTTTACTTTATTTTTTCTCAAAAGAATGTCTCGTTTTATAAAATGTTGCTTCTAGCTAGAATACGGGACTTTAGCCGTCCCGTATCAATGTTCCCCGGGACGCGGGACAGTTTCTCAAAAAACGGGACTGTCCCTTGAAATACGGGACGTCTGGCAACTCTGGTTGCAATCCCGAGGGACTCCCTTGACGTAAGAGTTTCAAAGGTTCAAACAAGCACATGAAAAATATTTTACATAGCTATGCGCATCTCTAAGAGCCACCAAAATTCTAAATATGCCACTGGACAGCTCCTGGAAGGCTTTTGTATAGAAGCATTTCAATTATTATTTTTATAAGCTGAATTTTTTTGAATGCATCTTCATTTATGTTTGTCTAACATGCATCTTTGCTTACAGTGTGTTGCAGTCCTGCAAAAAACTGAAGCTGATTGATGTCTCCTACTGTGATGATTCTGTAAAAAATTCTATACCTGAATTCAGTAAAGACTTTCCACATGTTGCAATTAAAAGGAGCATTCCTTCAACCCTTACATAAGTGCAGTTCCAATCCTTTCAAACAGCATTTAATTGCTGTTACTAAGGTGAAAGAAATAACTTCCTTATTTGTTCTTAAAATAAGTTTGACGACATGCATAAACACTAAATGACAAAAGCAAGATATATTTTTAACTGAGGGGAAAAGCAAACAAGATATCTAGTTAACATAATATTAATTTGAAGTATTTCCTTGAAGTAATTTGTGAATGTTTTTTGCCAGTGATAAGCATTCATTTTGACACCTATTTGATGCACAGAGTTCATTCTAGTCTTGAAATTCGGCGCTAAATTTATTTTTCTTTAAATCCACGAAAATTACTGAAAAAATAGTATTTTGTTTTAAGGAGAGAGATCATTGATGGTAGCGCTATAAAAATGGTTCTTTCTGCTGGCTGAATTTCTTTTTTATACTACCCAGGTTTTTGAACTGAAGTATGAGAATTTTTTTTTTTCATCGTAAAATTTAAACTTTCAATGTAACAGTCAACCATTTTTCCACCACTATCCTTGAGGTAGCTAATGCTTGTTTACGCATTCAAATTAACTTTTGAATGCATAAACAAGGTTTATTATTTCTTGTCCAGGAAGGGGTTCACCCCCTCCTCTCAAAAGAAATTAACATCTTTTGACTGTAAAATCTGAGAGAAGATAACCATAATGTGTTTTCATTATAATTCAAGAACTCTAATGACTCTTGCTGGAAAAGGTTGAATTGCAGATGGGGTGGCACTCTTCAGCGGTTTTAAAATGAACTCTGATGTGTTTTGATTTCTCAAACACTTTTTCTCAATAAGTATAAGTTATTTGTAAACTTACAATGGTATGAATGACCTCACTGTAAGTTACTTTCATTTTATATTTATTTACCCATGAATTTAATTTTTGACAACAGCACTTTTACAATGCATTTAAGAATTATCTGAAAATATTGTTATTAATTTACAAAGTTTTTCAGAATTTGTGTTTAGACAAAATGTCTCCATGCATTTCAACAACATTTTCTTGAAATACACTATAACCTTAATATTAAAAAATGATTAAATTAATAAAAAAAAACATGCATCATCACTCACCGACAGAAATTACAATCTCAGAAAGCAGGAAAAATTTTAGAGCCAAAAATTTTCTTCTCAGTTTCTAGAAAATTTTCTGTTTTATGGCTTTTAAGAGATTCATGTTCTGAACGACTTAGTTGTGCGAAGGATTTTTTTTTTTTTTTTTTTTTTGTTTATAGGAATTGTCAGAGTCTGTGCATCAGCAATGTTTTTTTAAACATTTTTTTAATGTACCATTTCACAAGTAAAATATTCTTGAACTTTATGCCTATTTTATATATTTGTTCATGTAGTTAGTCATGTATACAACTATTTTCTGTTCATCAAAGATTGTCATTTTATGGAAAACGTGATATTACCTGTAAACGTGACACTTCAAGTAAAATATAGAGGGTTTTTTTTTTACAAAATTTTCCAATAAATTGGTAAATATTCAAAATTATTTTATAAAGGCAATTAACATTGACTGGAAGTTAAAAATGCACTTATACTTATTGTCTTTTGCTCAAAAATTATCATTGTTATATCTTTGTGTTTATTTTTGTTAAAATTTTATTTGAATTATGCTATATGCATGCTATGTTTGAATATTAGAAAATAGTAAAACCTCATTTCTTAAGAAATTTTTATAAAATATCTTTTGATTAAAAAAAAAATGCTCAGGGTTTCTGTAAAGTAAAACAATTTTGTATATCTTATAATGATGTAAAATATTGAATTTTAAATAAATTTAGCTCTGAGATTTTACCTTTTCTTCTGAAAGTTCAAATTAATGTTTTATATATCTTAATATCTAGCTGGATATATCAGAAAAGAAAGTGAAATTAAAAAAAAGAGAGACAAGTAAAACTCACAATTCATTTTATTTTATTTTACTACTTTTACTGCTGCTACATTTGAAGAGAATAATATCATAAATAATTACATTCTCAGTTGTTATAAAAATAAAGCTTTTCACTTTTAAACTTAATGGAAAATATCACAAATATTTTTGATTATAAAAGTTATGGAGTGTATAGTTTTCATACTTAATAAAAATATATTTCTTCAATTTTAAAGCTGCCACAGAGCATTTTATGGCTACTAGTCTATTCTTAAAGATTTTTGGTGCACATTCATCCTAAATCAGAAGAATAAGATAAATGATCAAATATTGAGATGAAGTGAACATTTTGCAAGACAGTTTTTCTAGAGTGAAATAGATGTAATTTGAAGATAAAAAAAATTTAATGTGCTTCAGTGAATGCTGCTTTTCATTCATTTCTTTGTGTTTTTCTCTCCTTCAAACAATAAAACTGAAAAGTTTTAAATTAGGAAGGCATTCTAAATCCCAATTTGAATCAGAAGGTGTAACAATTTAAGACTTTAGAGGTATTGGACAAGTGTAATAAACTGAAAGAACAAAATGCAGCTAAAAACAACAAGTTTATGACAGACGTGTTCAAATATGCACTTGATTTCTGCTGAAAATAGAAAAGTGCAAAATGAGCTATACAAACATTTTCACATCATAAAGATTGAAATAAATAATATATTCAATAATCTTGTGTTAATATAAATTATATTGTTGTTACATTTAGTTACTATGCATGAGCAAACTGTTGTTGCTGTGGAAAATACTATACCTTTATGCATTCATTTTATAATGGCACTATACAGTTTAGTTTGGTATTTGAAAAAAAAAAAAAAATCAGTATAATTTCAAATAAGTGTTTTCTAAACTAATTTAAAAGCTTAAAAAATTTCAAGTAACAGTACATTGAAAGGAAAATGATACTTTTGCCATTTGTGGCCCTTTAACATACACAAGCCTTAGAGAAGTTAATTATGATAAAAGTAATCATTGTTAAACACATTTTAAGTCCCAATAATTGCGCCCCCCCCCCCCCCATATAAAAATGAATTTTATGTAACCATTACTATAGCAAAAAAAAAAGAGAGAGAGAGAACAAATTTAGTAAGGCACACATTTTTTTTTTAAAATGCTATTTGGTTGTTAACCTATACTGCACAAAAACAACGATGAGATACAATTCTGTGCCAGTAAAAATCTCAAAAAATATTAATATTAAGCATGCTCTCCCTAAATACGACAAAGATATATAGATGGACAGATTTACAAAGTAAATGCAATAAGCCGGCTTATTGCAAGTATAAGGGGTTCCAACAACAACCACTTACATTGCAACCTGCTTTAACCAACACCATTTTGAACTAACCCATTTTCACCTGGAAAAGAGTATATCAGAAATTGTACTGACAATTGAGAGGGTTCAGAATACAAGCAAACCAAATCCACTTTTTGCTATTTTCGAGTTAACAGCGGAATAGCATAGTTCACTACGTAAAATTTCAGTGCAATAATGAACCAAGCCCTAGTTCAGATAATATCCGATACATTTATAAATAAGAAAATGTTGATGGGTAAGTCACTGCAATTAAATGGAACTTTAAACCTTAAAAAGAATCTTTATATGAACTTGGTTTACTTGTATTCTGAACCCTCCAATTAACCACCCACTCTTTCCCTATACCGCCGTGCTAAGCACAAATGATTTCCGATAGCTGCTGTCGAGCGCAAACTGAGATATTACTCTTTAAAGTTTTACACCCTCATGTATTTGATTCAGATGATACTTTTTCAGAAATTTTTAAAAAATACTTCTAGTTTTTAAATGAACATTTTATTTAGGTAAATTACATCACGAAGAGCCAATAACTCAATTTTGTTAAAAAGTGCAGGTACGACTTTTGTGCTTAGCAAGGCAATATAGAGCACTTTCTTACAGCAGTTTGAAAATATCTGACTATTTCGTTAATGTAAACAGGCTGTACATATACAGTAGCAATCTTCATTATTATTAACTACACATAGCCGATTATAGTTTGTCCGTGACATTATGTATATACTATACATTGTCATTATGTCACTGTCTCAAATTGAACTTTATGTGGAGTTTAAAGCATCATTGGTTATAACAAATAACATATACACAAAACATCATAACAATAGTATAATAAAATGGAATAAAATGTTTCGTAAATGAGATTTCAGAGACCTTGAGAGGAAATAATAAAGAAAAGTGGAATGTGATCAAGTACATAAATCTTTCACATCTTAACATGCGTTAGTTATGCCTGAGTTATGTGACATCTGACACACCATGGCTGCTTCATTGCATTCCATGAATGAACTGCCATTAACCTGTGGGGCAGGAGCAGTTTCTAAAGCCATTCCAGCTTCTCTTAACACCTAGATAAAATATTTTAATTCAGCAACTCAATAACATGTTTGAAATATAGAACTGCACTGAAATGATTGTTCATATTTTGAAATTTGAGTGACGCCAGCTCAAAATAACGAGAAGAAGCAAATGAGTAGGTGGATATTTAAAAGTTTTGAGTAGAACACATTTAAAGTTCAGATCCCAAGTAAGCTTTCACTGAATTTTTTTTCTAAACTATGCTTCATCTACAACATCTACTAGTACTATCTGTTGCCCTAAAAGAAAATAGGTTGCCTAATAATTTGTACTGTTTAACCCCAAATGTTTATAAGAGTTGCTAAAAAATCCTATCTTGAGGTATAGCTTTGGAAAGGAGAGGGCAGGGGGGTTCACTTGTTACAATAGTTTTTCCTTTCAATCTTCTAATAATTGAAATGATTATTTTGCTACTAGTTAAAAATGTTTAGTGCTTTTAGTAAGTTAGTCCGAAAAACTAATCATTTATGTCATAAAAAGGGTTTTTTTTTTTTTTTTTTTATGGCAGTGTGTGTGTGTCATTTTAAATAAATTCAGTCAACTACCATAAAGTGGCAGCCTCTGATCAAGACTTTTTTGACTAACATTTTTGATTGGCTCATACTTTTTCTAATAAATAAAGGAAAGCATTCTTCACAAGTTACTCTCAGTTGTTTCTACATTGAAAATACGGAAAAGTGCTAATAATGAATTGTCCCCAAAGGATATTCTTAATATTTTTTAGAATCCTGATGGGTAGCATTCTTTCATGATGTGTACAACATATACGAAAAAGTACTTAAAAACCTGAAATGTTTGTTTTTTTGCATTAAAAACCTATTACTTATCCCTGATTCTTTTCTCTACAAATTTGGTTATTTAAAAAATTAAATACTAAAACTTTTTGACTCTGATAGCTTGCAAATTAATAAGTAGTGAAGTTTTGGACTCTTTCTAATACTTTTAATTTTTTTGACAGCTTTATTAATTTATTTTACAATACTCTCACAGTATTTTTATTACAATATTCATTAATAAATAGAATAAAAAATTGTGAAACATGTAAAGTTTTTACAACAGCCCTATTTTTTTTTTTTTTTTTTTTTTTTTTTTTTACAATTTAAGGTTACTTGTCTCAAAATCATAGCAGTGGCATTTAGGATATATAGGATTTTTCTAAGTGCTTATCAAATACTTCAACTGCATGTGACACATACCTGTAAATTTTCTTCCATGTCTGCAAGAGCAGCTTCAATCCAATTACAAGTTGTCCTCAATTGGCATAAAGCTCTAGTTACAAGAGCCAGGTGATTAACAGATAATATGAGAGACATGCATCTAAAAATAATTACTAATTAAGTAATGAAACGAAATTTCTATAATATTTCGTCATACAAAGAGATATGCATAAATATATACAACATTAAAAATACAAGTCATTTATTAATAATGAAAACCAGTTAAGTCCATTTTTTTATGAAAAATAATTTTATGCAGAGAAATATAAGTTTAAAAGCTCCTTTACCAATAGCTTAAAAGCAATAGATCAAAAACTACTACATTTCCATAAAAAGTGAATATAAAGTAAGGGCTCTAAGTCAAAACCCCTTTAGATTGATAGTTCCACTTTGAGAACTATGGACTTTGAGAAATGAACTTAAAAGGTTTTGATTCTTAAGGATTCAATATGATACATATTTTCAATGACTTTAACATGCCTCAAATGCTAGTAAAACTTGACTAACTCTAATGAACTAATATCAGTTAATATTTTTTCACAATAATATACATAATATGAACATGTTATAAAAACTAAGAATTTTTTTTTTAATGTACTTTCAGCTTTATAAGAATTTCCACAACATACTTAAAATATAACTTCAGTGTATAGTTTTTATATTGTCATCTATTTCATTCGAAAACTGAAATATGTAAATGTATAAATGATTAAGAGTTTTCCCATTAAATTACTTCGAATGTGGAAGGTAGCCAAAATGTGAAATTTCCAGGCTTAGGGAACCTGACGTCTGTACAAAATTTCATATGTAAAAATTTAAATTTGCAATACAATGAAAAATAAGAATTCAAGCTGGAAATGAGATATCAATAATTATTTGTCTGGTATGCTATGCTGTAGCCATAGTACAAGTTTCATTTTTAGCGCCAACGATTTTATCTCATCATATGTTCATTATATGTCTGGTATTATACAGCCTAGTTTAATACAGGCATAAAAAACACATAATTAGCAAAAATCTTAAGGAAACAAGATCTATAAAGCCTGTAAAAATGAACAAACGGTATGAACTGAAATAGAGTTATGTGCAGATTTGGGAGAGTTGACTTAGACTTTATAACCAATCCACAATTTATTTTTAAAAATACGACATATTTTACTCATTCTAATAACTAAAATGAACTTCAAACCTTGCTTCCAATAGACGTGGATCTAGGGGTGGGTACATTGCCCTAACAACATCATCTACTCGAGGGCTTATTTTCTTGGCAACTTCAATGATTTCTCCAAGCTGGTGGTGCGACTGCTGGGAAACATGAGTCATCATCATGGGGACAAGCCTCTCCGTCAAGTGGTGGCATTTCTTCAGTATGGCTAAGCAGTGAGGAATGAGGCCACTAGAATGAAAATGAAATACTTATAAAGCTGTGTAGCATAGCAACAGGGGATCGTTTCTCTTGGAAATGTTTAATGTGTTCAATCAAAGCAAAAGATAAGATAAATTGTGCGCATAAAAATTAAAATACAAAAAAATTAATGAATATTTTTTTTGATTACATTTGTATTCATCCTTTAATAACTACTCTGCCTGAAAAATTAAGCATATCAAGATAATTTTAGATGCATAAGATTAAAAAAAAGAAACAATAATTGTACCCTCCCCCCTCCAATTTACATATTCTAAGGAGTGCTGAACACATTCATCATTTTTTAGAAAATTTCAGCTGTGTACTCTGTGACTTAAAAAAATATATATATATTTCTAACTTGAAAAATAATTAATGGAATCAAACAAAACTTGGTATACTTATGTAACTCTTTCTTTAATCAATGTTTATTGGAATGCATCATTCGTCCCGCAAAAGCATAGAAAAAAAATTCTTAAAGGGAGCCTAAAAATTGGCAACCTCTAAACCTTACAAAAGAGTCAAATAGAAGCAGTTATATTTTGAAAATAGGGGGGGGGGGGGTATTTTCAGGATTTTACAGTAATAAGATTTATGTGAAAAGCGGGTTTGGTCACCTGTGTGCATAAATAGAAGCAAACATAATAGACACCTTGTTTTTTTTAGTAATCCCTTTTTCTGAAAACTGCAACAAAAGTGACTAAACAACAAATTAGCTGTTAAACTGCTACTAAAACATAAAAATATCCACTAAATTTTGGGTTAATCTAACTAATTAATGCCAATGACATTAAATATAATCAGAAGTTAATTATAAGAACAGGAGTTTTTTTTATTTGTTATTAGAGGAATGTATTTTCACCAATCCATAAATTATTAACTTGGAATAAAAAAATGCTTTAAAACAATAAAATTTAAAAAAAAAGATGAATGATAAAAGTTGGGATTGAGAAGATTGGCAACTGCTAAGGAATAATACCAACATTTTTAACCACCACTTTTTTTTATTTAGTCGTCATCTGGCAAGGTGCGGGCGCTAATCTTAATCTTTACTTGATGGCGATAGGTCTTGTTGGCAAAGGTGGGTAGGATGAAATGTTTCTCTTGTCACTGAAATGCTTCTCTTGTCAAGCATATTATGGCTCAAGAAATGATGCTAATATTCACAAAAAATTTTTTTAATTTAAATCATCAGTGATACAAATAGGTGCTAATTTCTTTTTTGGTCTGATCGCTCCAAGGGGGCTTTGTTAAGCGTGACTGCTACATCTCAAGCAGTAAAATTAGGATTCCTATAACAGGGTTGCCACAGGAAAAAATCAATAAAAAAGTAGCAAAAGTAGCATAAATATATCAAAAAAGTTGCAAAAAAGTAGCTTAAAAATTTCAAAAAAGTTGCAAAAAGGTAGCCTAAAAATTTCAAAAAGTTGCAAAAAAGTAGCCTAAAAATTTCAAAAAAGTAGCTCGTGGAATTAAAAATGTTGTAAAGAAAAAAAGATACATTCATATTATTAGCTAAATGTAGTAATAAACAAACTGGGTTGAAAAATCATACAGTAGCAAAAAATCTGCACCTTCATTCTTAATGGATGTAAAATGAATGTGCTAATACAAATGAAAAAAGATAAAACTTTTGCTACAACTTATGAAAAAAGGGAGTTGATATTTTATTTTCCACTATTAGAACTAATTTCATTCAATTAGCTTAATTTTTGTTCAGTAAAAAGTTTAATTTTTCTTTATATTTAATGCGCTCTCTCTTTTTCCAAGAGCTTTAGGGCCGAATTCAAGTGAAACACCATTGCAATCGCTTCGACGCGATCGCAATTGCAATCACTACTGGAAGTCGAATTACGATAGAATAGCATTTCGTAGCGATTGTAACGTTTCACTTGAATCCAAATTTAGGAATTTGCGATTGCATTGGTGAGTTGAGATCGTTTGTGTTTCATTTGAATTCCTGCCTTAAACTACTTTCTATGACAACCTGAACTATTTTCATAACACTACAAGGAAAAATAATCAATGTAAAGCAATTGTCAAAAAAACACTGCAAATAGCTATTACAAGAAAAAGAATGCAATATCAGCATAAAAATTCTAAAGTCTTCTGTTACAAGAATTAGCTTTATAAATTTCTCGGCTGTAATAGCTAGGCCTTCAAAAACACGGCAGCACTTTTAATGAGTACTGCGTACTTTTGCCTGTAACTTGGTTTTCCAGTTTAATCTTTTCTTCTACTTTTTTAACTACCTTTCTCAAATCAGCCTTTTTTTTTGGGGGGGGGGGGGCACTTTCATTTCTGTTAACATTTTATTTTATTTTATAACCTAAGGCATTTTTTTTATCCTATCTGGTACCAATGTAAGGCTAATTTCAGAACGTTAAATGCTGATACGATTTGCGATCAGGACAACTATAATAGAAAATTATGATGAATATTGCAAAGAAGCAACACTCAAATTTTATTTTTCTCATTTTTTTGAGATTGAGAGCTTTTTCCAGGCACTCTCGCACGGAATAGTTTTGCTTTAGTTTGATGTTATAAATTCATATTTCTCAAACAATATCCACATAAAGATTCCAATAACTGACATGATTTGACAAAGGAGTAATGACATCAATTTCAAGTGGAATGCTACCGACTTTTTCTGGAAGAGGGCCCTAAATTATAATTTTTATTGATGCTTCATTTTTTGAAAGCGATAAGAAATATTATTCAAATGTTGTAGAACTTGACAAAATTGAAGCAAAAACGGAGATACAGCACTTGACTTCAGCCCTAACTTGATGCAGCGAATGATAGTGTTCAAAACAGTCATGGAGTGTTCAAAAATTTTTAAAACAAGCTTTTAGTAGAAATAAAAAGAAAATTTATTTATTTCTATTTCAACAAAACTTAATAAACACTGAAAAGGGGAAAAAAGTCCATTTCTCACAAATGATGTAAAAATATTGTACTTTTCACAATGTCGAAGTCCCTAGAAGCATGTAAATTGCAAAAATATGAGCTTCTTAGAATAAAATAATTCAAGAATTTGTATTTTAGTTAAGCTATGATGAACAATATTAATAATTAACAGCATGATTCCTGAAATTTTGGCCCATGCTTGGAAAAAAAATTCTTTTGAGGGGAATTTCCTGAACTAATAATATTTGTAAAATGAATTTTCAGGCAATTCCATGTTTCCCAGTTCAGTCAACACCCTATTTGAAGAGTTCGGATGACAAAAAACTGGAGTGCTATTTAGCAAACCACTTTTCACCAAAAAACAAGGTGAAATGGGAATAAAGAGTAATAAAAAATATGTTTCAAACTATTAAATAAACAACAAAAAGGGTGAAAAAACTCAACTATTATTGAATAAAAACTTGCTTTGGAAAATAAAAAGTCTCCAAAAAAGTAGCTTTAATGAAAAAAGGTTGCTTTTTAGCCAGTTTTTGAATAAAAAAGTCTCCAAAGTCGCCTTGTGACAAAAAAAGTTTTAAGTAGCCTGTGGCAACCCTGCTATAAAAATTGGTACACAAATGCTTCATGATATGACATAGTACTACTATGTAACTACCCTACTAAGTAGGGAATAGTTTTCGGCATCAATTGTAAAGCAAATGATGCGAAAAAGGGGGCCAAACACTTTTTTAAAAATTTTATCAACTTTAACTGATATAACTCGAAAAGCAGGTCTGTTCATTTTAAAGTTTTCTGAAGGAAAGGGGTAGACTTTCAATACATGTACACTGTACAAGCATGAATAAATATATCCTGCTTCAGGATGTGGTATTAGACCCTTACTGATCTTCTAAATTTAAATGACAGGCTTTTCTAAAAATAAGGCTGGGATCCAAGATAAATTAGAATACTATTAGATCCCAGATAAAAACTAATATGTTTATTAAATACTTCCAATGGAAACATTCAGGAACGCATCCAGAGCCTGATTAACGCAGAGGCACAAGCCCCTCCTCTTAGATTTCAGGGGGCCCAAAATCCCCTTTATCTAACGCCTCCTAAATACAAAAACCTTACTGGGTATGTCGACGTAAATTATTTTCTTAATAATTTGATAGCATTTTTTTTTTTTTTTTTTCAAGTTCGATCTTTGCACAAAACTTTTATTTCATTCTGGTATTGTAAGAATTATTTACTCGTAACACGTGACTGATATGAGAAGGGGGGTGGGGCTCTTAAATAGAAACGTGCCCCATGTGCAATGTTAGAATGATCGGCCTCTGAACGCATCAGTCCATCCAACGGAATAGTGCCAGTTGATCATTTTTGCAATGAAAATTACTCATATGAAAAATATAAACCTAAGTTTTCTAATGGTCACAACATGCTAATTTCAGTATTAATGTGTTTATAATGATAATACTTACGTAGCATCATCAACCCACTGTTCATCAGCCAATATTTTTTCAATGTTAGGATGTAATCTTACATCATCTAATTCCATGTCTGTTCCATCATCATTGGAAATCAAATGAATTTCAGGTCTGAAAAGGAAACATTCAAATCAACTATTTTGTTAACTCTCTTAAACTACAAACATTAATTGGTACTTATCCGTTAGCCAGGAGCAAGCGAAAAATCCAAAATCGCCAATGTTGCCAAGCAAAGTGAAGGACAAATCTGTCAACGGAAAAGAACGCTTAATCGTCAACAAATATGGTTTTAAGAAATTTGGCGGAATTCTATATTATTTAGCAACACATTATTTTGCGATTTTTCGCTTGCCTCCTGCTAACGGATAAGTACCCATTAATTATATAACTAACATTTCTCTCATTTTAATATAAATTCATTGTAAAGGGTAAAACAGTTTTTTGCTTTTCTAAAACAAGAAGAATAAAATGTTCGAATAAGGTTTACTATCAGCATTCAGCGATTGTATATTGCAGATTTTTCCCCTCCAAAATACGAACATAATATGGTAATAGATAGCAATGAAGTGGTAAGAATGACTTAATATTAAGAGCATGAAATAGAATATTTATATTTTGACTGTAAGTTTCTAGTAAATAGATTTTACCCTGTTTGTTTAAACATTCGAAAAAGCCTTCGATAACAATCAACAATGAAATTAAAGTAAAGCCCACTGCTACTAAATAAAATCTTGAGCGAGTTTCATGCTTCTATATCCACATTTTTTTGTAAATAATCTTGGTTTAAATATATACTTCATATGAAACTTTGAACATAAATACAAAACTGAAAGTTAGAAATACAAGAGGTTAACTTTTATCAACGCAAATAAACGAGATGGAAATTTTTTATGAAACATAATTAATCTATTTGATCAATAATAATTGAACTGTTTAATGTTTACATAGGATATTTTACAACATTAATAAAACTTTCCAAACATAAAACAAAAATCCGCACCTCACATCTTTGAACTGATGAGACAGCAAATCTAAAGGCCGACAATATTTATGTCTGCAAACTAATATAAGTGCAAGAAGTGATCCAACAAACACCACTGTTAAAACGCCAATTGCAACTAAAACAACAGCCTCCATCACCATTATGTTTTTGCTTGATGTATAAAAATACAAGACAGCATGAAAGCTTAAGGTTTTAACAGCAACTAAAAATTAAATGCAAATGTTATGAACATAAACAAGCGCAAAATGGACATTAGAGTGGTAGCGTTTAGATTAAGCAAACATTTGCTGATGCTCTAAAGAAAACACCAAGCAAGACAAAATTAAAACGATTTTAAATGCATTGAATATTTTTCATGGGGGGAATATATGAATATCGTTATTTACAATCCTTTGTTTCACATATTTCAAAACAAGAGCTAGCACCTCCCCCACAGCGATTTGTTTACATATTTAACAATAGTGATGCCACATCATAACGAAATATACAAGTTATTGCACATTTCGTATGAAAATTTGCGCTGTAATTTTCATATCAGCCGGATAAATTTTAGATTGATCACAATTGACCAAGATGAGAGATAGTATATTTTTTAAATTTATGTATTGCCTTTTAAGAAGTCAGTTAATGATCGATTTATTAACTTCAACCGGGCACTTCTTAATTTGCAATGTTTTGATCACGTGAGAAAAAAATGTGGTAGCCAAAAAAGTAGTTAAAATTACCCTATTACTGCAATTCTTAATCAAAATTTCGGCACAAGCAGGTTCAATAATGTAAGTACGATGTTATATTAGTTGAGTTTTGTCTAATTTTACGAGTTTTCAGGTTGGTAATCATAAAAATAAAATCATTTTACACAGACTGACTTACACGTGTGTACATTTGCGAATAGTTTTGGATATCAAAATATATTAACCGAAGTGTATCCATATATTTAATACGTCAAAGATTTAAATTGCCTTATCAAGACAATCTTAATTGAAATCCCATTTGCATGAATAAAAAATGATGCTTGAGGGAAAAGCTTGAGATCTGTCTGCGTATCATCTTTCTTTGTTTTACGGAAACTAGCACATTCTAGTTGGTCTATTGTGTTAAAATTTTATGTCAGTAAGGAAATACTTTTAGCACCAAAATTTGACAAACTGTAGAGCAGTTGCATGAACTGTATAAGGTTTCTTTGCGGGGACTGCCCTGCCCCTGTAGTAAAATTAAAAAAAAAAAAAAAGTTCAGGGTCTGGTGTAGTGAATAGTAGAACATAAAGCTAACATAACGTCGAAACAAATTGAAAACAAAGAAAAGTACGCTATTTACTTTATACAAACTATTACTTTGTTTTGAATATGTCACCATGCAGATGGTTGCCATCACAATCAGTGCCTATCTCCAGTCATCAAATGAAAGCTTCCATACTGCGGTGGAGAAGATGTTATTGAACATGCTAGATCAGGTGATGAAAGCTTTCATCCAATGCCTAAAGAAAAACGCTGATTGAGATGGTGACCACTTATATGGTGTCATATTCAAAATGAGGTAATGGCATACATTTTGCTTTGTTTTCAATGTATGTTTTATAAAATTTTCACTTTGTTTCAAAGTTCTGTTTCTTTAATATCTTACTATTCGTCGGACCACATATCTGTATATGTGCAGCTTATTTAAAAGTATCTTCTAGTATGAAAACCAATATACTATGTTCGTATAAAATTTTTTGGTAAAATCATACCTTTTGCTTTAAATCCTGTATCCATGATAGTTAGAGAATTGTTTTCATTGACATGTCAGGGGTCAATCCAGAACATTTGACCAAGGTCCTGTTTTTGGAATTTTGTGAAAAGTAATTCGTAATTTTGTGAAAAATAGTTACAGCTTCCCGTAAATAGAATCCTGTATATAGAAATATTCCCGATCTTTCTTTAAACTCGGAATTCTGTGAAGATTCGGTTTTCCAGTGTGGGATTTTTGTGAAAGGTCTATTTTTGAGAACTAGAATTTTGTGAAGGAGCCCTTTTTGAGTTTCTGAATTTTGTGAAGGGTCCTTTTTTGAGTGACTGAATTTTGTGAAGGGTCCTTTTTTGAGTGACTGAATTTTGTGAAGGGTCCTTTAACGGACCCAATTCCTCTTTAGATTGACCCCTGCAAGTATATGAAAATTTTAAATATAACTAATCTTTAATATTGCTGTTAATTATTGGTTATTGAAAGATACAATCTGTGTAGCAAATGTATCTTCAGAGCAGTGAATGTACCCACTCATGGCATGGCGTACGCCTTGTTTATAACAGCATTCAGCAGCTTAAATTAACTAAAGATCTACTTTGGTCTGAACACAACATTGAATTTGTGGGGAGACGTATGCTGAGATGGGGATGTGTATGCTATTTACTTAACCCTTTTGATATATGATGAGTCTGACTAGTCATTCATTTTACAGGCCACGTAGACTTAAATGAGGAGCCTAAAGCATCAAGCACTTGTTATTTATTCTTTATTCTTACCAAACTGATTAATAAAAATCCAAAAGTAAAATGCATTCTTTCTCAGCTTTCACGTAACTTCAGTTGAGCAAAATTAAATGGTATACTTTAGTCCTATCAAGTTCTATTTAATTTGTATATCAAAGGGTTAAACAGGTGTGTTGCACACCTGTAATAAAATTTCCAAAATTCAATGCTGAGTAGGCGGCAGAAAACATTAACCTATGATCTAATTTTTGTGTGTTTAAAGTTGTTTCAATTAAGCAACTCTACCCCAAAATTATAGACAATATTTCAAAATATTTATTGTTTTTGTAATTTATTCATTTTATGTCCAATTTTCGGAATTTTCGGTCCCTTGAGGCAAAGGAAGATATCAACCTAGAACTTTAAGATTTCTCGCACATGTTAGTGATGGCAGTACACAACTTTTCCGCACAACCGCTAAATGATATGGGAAAATCCGATTTTTTCGATACGGCCTACTGTATAAGTTGGAACTGACTTTGCTGATATCAAATTGTGAGTTAACTCATATAGAAAAAAAAAGAAAAAAACTCCAATATTTAATTAAATGGAGGCATTTAGCAGCTAAAATAATGTTATATGAACCCACACCAAAATATTTTCAGTTACAAATATGTATGTTTGTTGGTTTTAAAATTTATTTAATGGTAATGCTAAAAAGTTGCAGTAACTAATAGTATTTGTAAGTATCTTTTGATATAGACGCTCAATCTAATTTTGTTCTAGAAATTGTTCATTAATTCTGCTCAGACAGAAAGCAAGGTGCAAAATATTTCGTTGTGATCGACTCAAAAGAGGCTTAACAATTCTTTTCTTTAGACTTTTTCAGAACTCCTGATTTTTAAAAATTTAGCTTAATCAGGGACGTCATTTCAAGTTTTTCCAGGGGGAGGGGGCAAAAGGTAAAAACACAATACAATTTTACCAGAAAACAACAAAAACAACGCCCACTTATGTGTAAATACATTGATTTCCGAAAGTCTGGGGGGGGGGGGCAAATGACCCCCCCTAAATGACGGGCCTGAGCTTAATGTTGATATTAATATTGAAGTTAATTCAGTTCTAATGCTTGTCAATTGATCATTGCAGTATTTTGCAATTTTTAGAATCAGAAATACAGAAATTACAGAATACAGAAATTAAATGTTAATGCATTGAACAGTAATTTCTAATGAGTTTAGGACCTGTTTTTGTGAGATTTTTTTTTTCTTTTTTCCGTCATACAGTTGAGATATTTTTTCAAAAAATTTAAAGATCTCTGACAATTTTTTAAAAATTTCTAGCTTTTAAGTAAACCAAGCTCGTCATTTAGGTGGGTCAATTGCCTCCGCCCCCTGACTTTGAAAAATCAATGTATTTACACACATAAGTAGGGGCGTAGTTTTTATTGTTTTCTGATGAAATTGTATTGTGTTTACACATTGTGCCATGAAAAAATTTGAAATGACAGGCAGGAGTAAAAGCTATATTTTAGAAGCAGCATGGCAATATTGTAAAGGTGGGTTGACAATTGCTTGTCAAGCTTCAAGTTTCAAATCTGTTGCATGCTAAAATTATTTCAATTATTATGGAAAATGTTACTCATTTTAGCCAATACTACTTTAAATCAATTTATTTTATGCTTACTTTTAATTCTCTTATTATCTAAAACTTCAGTTAACATTGCTTTTGAACCTTCCTGTCTTAATAAATGTAGAAATGAGCTGCAAACTGACGCATTGAAATTCAGATTTTAATGAATTCAACAAGTTTTTTGCTCTTAATTACTTCTCCTAATACTTTTCATCTACAAAATTTCAATTGACTTACAATAATTTTTTGAAAAATGCATCTATTCTCAAGGTTTAACAATTATTTTGCATCTTATATATATTTCTATCATTTTGAAAGTTAGAAGTTTTTTGACTGAAGCTAATTTAGATTAGCTTATTTATATTTTATTTTGGAAGTATTTAGCATTTTAAGTTACATTTTTGTTCTTAAAATTATTGGTTTTAATTTGTAAACTACTTTGAAGGTTTTCTTTTCTTTTCTCATAACTTTTGAATTCTTTTAGATTCAGTAACTTTTACGTTTGAGTCATCATTTATATGTTAACCTCGTGCTGAGAAATTTTTCAAATCTCAATTTTGTTTCGGTCGGGAAACATAAAATTTGTACTCTGAAATATAACTTTTTGCTTACCAAAAATAAAAGATTTATTATTTTTTTTTTTTAAATTTTCAATTCTGAATGGAAACTAAATCATCCTCATGTTCTGGACACCTTCAATCCTGTAGGCATTTTCTTTTTTGCATTAAATTTTTCGTCAGCAATCGCTTGCAGGTAGACATTTGATTTTTTTTTTTTAATTGTTAAAAGCAGTGGTCGGAAGTAGCGCGCTACAAGTAGCGAAACTACTGTAGTAGCTACATTTTTTAGTAGTTTGTAGTGTAGCGCACTACTTTTTAAAAAAAGTAGTGTAGTGAGTAGCGCGATACAAAAATATTGTAGTTTGTAGCGATTTCATAAAACTACTTTCTAATGGAGCAAAAAAAAAAAAAAAAAAAGAAAGAAAAAGGAAAAAAAAAAAGATTCAATCGAGTCTGACTGGCGCATATCGTACACGATTACATTAGCGAAAGTAGTGAGAAAAATGAATCATACAAATTCGAGCTGACCTCAGTCATATCATTTCCGCCAATATTTGCATTGAATATAGTGCATGGCTGAGGAAGGAAAATTTATGAATAAGCGATAACTGAGTGTTAGTGTTTTATAGCAACCGAGAATGTCATGTAAATGAATGCTTTAGCGCTCAATGCTCAATTGGATTATTGTTCCAATATCCACCAAACATGGCAGCAATTTTAATAGAAGAGGACACAAATTTGATAGAAGATGACAATATCGAGCTGCCCTGTCCGGCGTATAATAAATACTTCACAGTTGTTGAAAAGAGTGAAAATGGAAATTTTACAGTTTCGTGCAAACTTTGCACTTTGAACAAAAAACTTTCTGTTTCTAAGTCATCTGCATACAATTTAAAATTGCATATTGAAGTAAGTTAAGCATTCTAAGTTATGTTTCACACTTCAGATAGCTTATTTATTAATATTTCATAATGAATACTAGTACCGTTTTGTATGTTTTTCATATTTCTTTAGTTTTGCTTCTTTAGTGATGGAGTATTGATATATATTAAAATAATAAAAATCAATTATTAAATATTTTTGACATAATTGGAAAAACGTTTTCATTTCATTTTATCGGTGGCGTATTAATAGGGATGGTGTCCAGACCGAGACCCAACCCCTCAAGGACGTAGCCAGGACTCACGTTAGGGGTGTGCAAGTAGTGGCACCCCAATAGGAGGTCACTCTGACCTCCCAAAAAGTTCTTATCCGATACAAATTGGCTGATGAAATTTGAAAACATTGAGACAGTATTGCAAGGCTGAACTTCTTCATTTTATTTTATTTTTTTTTCTTTAATTGATTAATTTATTTATTTTCGTGATGCCTCACGTCTCTTACGGTAGACATAGATAAGAATGCATTCTTGTATTTTATTTATTTATCTTTTAATCATTCAGTAAAGTTCCGAGTTTCATTCGATAAATTGAATTTTCTCCTCAAAAACAAGCAAGCTTACTTACAATATTTCACCCTAAAATTTTTATTCTTCGCATACTCAGATTAACAAAGTTGTTTTCATGCTAAAAGACAAATTTGGGTTTGGTACAAGGATCCGTGTTAGGTAAAGAATGAAGCTGATTTTCTGATAAGTGGCGCCAAGGACTGAAAACTTATTGATGGGAGAGGAGGCGAAGGGGGGGGGGGGAGACTCTCAATGACCGAATGAAATTCCAAATTTCACCGAGTAATAAAATACGAACTTATTTGTCTGCACCAGCATGTTGCAATGAAAAGCAGGAAAGGGGACAAAATCGTTTGTCAAAAAAATAAATAAAATGGGAGGTCACAGTGACCTCCCATTGGCTCTGATCTGGGGGGTGCAGCTGCACCCCCCTAGCTACGCCCTTGCCAACCCCCCTGAAGCTCAAAATTAAATTCCTACAATGAAAATTCAATTTTTTTTTTCATATGTTTTTGAAAAGTAGCAAGGTAGCGACTACTTTTCAAAAGTAGTGTAGCGCGCTACATTGAAAAAAAAAGTAGTTGTAGCTGTAGTTAACTACATTTATAAGAAAGTAGTTGTAGTTGTAGTTCGCTACAAAAAATATGTAGTTTTTCCAACCACTGGTTAAAAGTGTACTTTGACACACACCAAACATTGATTCCATTTCTTTTCTTGTTGCACCGAAATCTACTTCTTTAATTTTTTTTTTTTTTTGCAAGTTTAAAATTTCAAATTTTTGCCATTTTTAAAGCTCAATCCCAAATGTACGGGAATGAATGAAATAGCACTACAAACATTCAAATGGCTCAAAAAGGGGTTGGGAACCATGACCTTAGTTGATTAGTTTTGCCAGATTAATTCAGCCCTTCCTTCATCATTGAACTTCTCAATTGTAATTTTATTTAGCTATAAAGTGTAAGATATATTACTAGAGCATCTATAATAAATCTAATTTTAGCTTTAATTAAAAGTAAAGCTTAATTTTAGCTTTAATTAAAAGTAAAGCTTAATAATAGGGATGGACCGGATAGCGATTTTGCCGGATATCGGATATCCGGTGGCTCATCTCAAGCCGGATACCGGATATCCGGAATTGTACCACCGGATATCCTGCGGATATCCGGCATTACAATTACATTGCATGTTCGCTTATTTTTATGTAATGCAGCTTCAAAACAATAAGTCAAAGTTGTTTCTCGCATTATTTCTTTAAGAACATGTTAAATACTAGGGATGCACCGATTAATCGGCAGTACCGATTAATCGGCCATAATTGGCCCATTTGGCGATTATTAATAATTGGCAAAATCGGGCCGATTAATCGGCCGATTTTTTTAAAAATATTATTCTTAAAGTATGCCTTCACTAAGAAACTACGATAAAAAATTTTTTTTAGAGTAATAATCCTCACAGTTGATTTAAAGGTTTTAATAAATTAATTCTCCTACTTTGAATAAATATACATAGACAATGTTGCAACATTTTTCATGTGGCGACAGTTTCCTCCTTAGTACAGTGTTTTTTTAGATAACCTCTAATTTTCACAAAGAATAAGTCTTGAATTAAATTGCTACTGATTACTAAAAAAATTAAATTAAAATTACTCCTAAATTGGAGTACAGACTGAATTCCCCTTTTTCTGAACTTTTATGTCCAATTAACATAATTAACAATGTGTTAATGTAATGTTATTGACAATAATATGAAAATTGGTTCTAAGAAATTTGATAAAATATTGAAATTATTTTGAAAATTGGGAAAAGGGAAAAAAAATCTTCTCTTGGAAATAAATTACTTACTATTTCTAAACTCGGAATTGTACAACAGAGAAAAAACAGTGATGGCAAAATTGGTAGTATTAACAACAATCATCCTTATCGTTAATCGGCTGAGCCGATTAATCGGCCGATTATCAACAACCGATTAATCGGTAATCGATAATCGGCCAATTTGCTTATCGGTGCATCCCTATTGTCGAGTTAAGTTTATCAAATGAAGTAATTTTCGCCAACTAATCATTGTTTTAAAAATTATTCTCTGTTTATTTGTGCATAATAAAGTGTAAATGGCTTGTATATGAGTCATTCATTAAGGGTTTTGAATAGTTTGACCACTTTGTGTAACAGAGGAGACAAATGAGGTTTGAAAAATATATTTCTAATCGCAAAGAAAAGTTCATTACAGAACAAGTATAAAATGAACTAAACATCCTAAAGTTAATTCTGTCTGCAATTTCAAGAAAAAATATTTTTTGCACCATTAATGCGACTGTAACAGAGTGGACATCCCACAGTGCAAATTAACTATCATCAGCAAATAATTTTAGGCTTATCTTAGTTGCTGACTATGTAATTCAATGTATCAAAGTAATCACAGCAGGTACATTACTTGTACTTCTTTAAAAAAATATCACATTGAATGCAGTTGCTTATTTTATTTCTGAAAGGCTTGTAACAGAGTGGACAGTTTGAAACATAAAAAAATCAGCAGAAAGGGTGTCAGAAGAATTTTTTGTGCTGTGCATTGCAAATGATTTTGTTGTTGCATTTCAACTTAATCTGAAATTGCATTTTAAGTCCTAGCAATTTAAAGCTGTTGCAGATCATTTTTTCTTTCTTTTGCCAAAGATTTTTTTTTTTTTTTTTTTGAGTCCTTTATAAATGGCTTATGCCTAAATAAGTAATACTTGGTTACACACAATTAGATGGAGAACAAATTAAAAAATACAATTAATTGGTGGTAAATATTAAAATTAATTACCAAAATTCTGAAGAATCAGGACTGATTTGTAACATTTTCGCTGAAATGACCGGCCAATGTTAGATAGGTTATTTATTGCATGTTATTTTCAATTATAATAAAGCAATAATAGTGGCAAAGTAAAAAATATCTAATTACAACATCATTGGGTGTTAATAGATCGCAATTTTTTTAGAAGTACAAAAACTAAAAGTAAAAGAATTCAATAAATAAAATTATCTGAGAATTTATATTAAAGCTACTGCGATTAATTTTTATGAACTAACGATATTATCGTAAGTTTTTTTCAACCTTTTGTCGCACATTAATCCTTGAAGGTTTGTAGCTTTTTCTTTCTAAATATTTTAACTAAAATATTTTTGAAAAGCTGAAGACAATCATACTTTATCTGGAAATTGTGAAAAACAAATATGCAGAATGCTTCCATGTCCAGTACAAAGTCGAAGAAATAAAATATAATTTTTGTTTTAGAAACAAAAATTGGTAAAAAGGAAAGATGAAATGTAATTACATCATCTAAAAGGTTTATCAAACAATGATTTTTTTAACTGGGATTTTTGTAAAAAAGAAAATATTCAATTAGGTCCTCACATCATACCGGATAACCCTCACATCAAAACCGGATACTTTGCCGGATATCCTGCAAAAATCTTCCGGATATCCGTATCCGGGACAGTCAGCCGGATCGGATATCCGGAAGTACCGGATACTTAAAATATCGGCCGGATACCGGATAGTTACCGGATATCCGGTCCATCCCTACTTAATAATAAGTCTAATTTTAGCTTTAATTAAAAGTAAAGCTATTTTATCTATTAATTTTTCCAATGGAAGGAGTTTAACCTCTAAAACCCTCGTCTTGGATACAGCCGTGATTTTGTCCTTGGTTAATCTGTGCTTTGGGTCCCTTTTCTCGCCAAACATGGATTTCGGTTTTGTCGCCATTGAAACGCCATTTTTGCGTAATGTCTCTCGAAGCTTTCAACTACGCGAGACAACAAGGAAAAATGCGCCAGTTGGCGATTTTTTAAAAATACGCCAAGCAGGGACCCAAAGCGCATTTTCACCTTGTCTTTCATTTGAAGCAATATTATTACCTGTTTTCTATACGCTATGCACAAAACTTTAACAGACGTGGTAATCAAAGCTGCATTATGTAGTTATCCCTCTAAACTTAACATTTTTTTCTGTGTGGCACAGTGTTGTTTTTTTGGGGGGGGTTATCACTTCATCATAATTTAATCTTTTGATGCTTTCATAATTAAGTTCATCAATCAATCCCATCTTAAGATTAATTTTAAGTGGTATAATCTTTGTTTATTTACTTGATTACCATCAAAATACAATTGTCCAGTACATTTTTCTTTATTTGGAGTATTTACTCTTCTTTCCTATTTTTAGCTTCATCTGCCAAAATGATGAACGCATTTGTGGAAAATGTTAAAAGGAAGATAAGTAAGAAGGTGGTTCCTGCAAAAGAAGGTGAAAAAAAGAAGAAGAGGCCAAAGAAAAAGAAGGAAGAAGTTCTTGACGATTCAGTACCTGGAACAGTGTATGTTGCTCACATTCCTCACGGGTTTTATGAAAAAGAAATGCGTAAATATTTCTCCCAGTTCGGTAAAATCCTTCGCTTGCGTGTGGCGAGAAGTCGGAAAACTGGCGGCGCGAAGGGATTCGCTTACATTGAATTTGAATGCAGTGAAGTTGCGAAAATTGTTGCAGAAACCATGAATAACTATTTGTTCTTTGAGAAATTGCTAAAGTGTGAATATGTACCTCCTGAAAAATTGCACCCTAATGCTTTCTATGGATGGAAACGTGGTGCTCTCACTAGCCGCACCATCAATAGGTTCAGGCAGAACCATATTCGCAACAGCAAATCTGTCAAGAACAGCAAACAAAGGAGAACAAGGAGACTGAAAAAGCTTAGAGATGATTTGAAAGAGAAAGGAATTTCCTTTAATATAGAGCCACTGTTGCAAAAGAAAGAATAAATATATTTCATGTCATTCTTTTTTGTTTTACTTTCTTTCTATTTCTTTGCTAATCACAGTACTTCAGCAAAATATCTGACATAATATATATTTGAAATTTGTGTTGTAGTTCATTGTATACATTTAGTTTATAAGTATTAGAAAAGAAAAGCATAAAATATTGAGAGTTTTTCAGTGCCGGATTAGGGGGGGGGGAGTACGAGCAAGCCTTTGCCCCATGCATCAATTTTTAGAGGGCAGTAAAATATGGGTTAGAGTAGAAGTTTCAAGTTTCTATCCTGGTTCTGAAAAATCGTAGTTCCGGTGCTGCTTGTAGTTAGTTTTTCAAAAGTAACTTTGAAATGATAATGTAAACCAGCAGAAAAGTATATTCAATTGAACTGCAAAAGAAAAATTTTAAAAAAAGCTGAAATATCAACTCAGTTTTCTTCGAAGATTTCAAATGATGTGTGTCTCGCTTAAAAATACCTTGATTGCTAAAGAGCAATGAATTACACCAGTCAAATAATTCAAAAACTTACAAGGGAAGAACTAATACAGTGTGTGAGAATTAACATTTCTTGGGAATTCCATTATTATTCTCTAAAACCGTGTTTTGATTAGATGAAAAAAGTGCTCTTCGAACAATTCACATGTACTGAAGAAAATATAAAATGAAAAGCAGATCAATGAGTTTAAAAAATATATATTTAATGTATGAGTAAGGGAAAGTAAATTGCACGAGAAGGAGGGGGGAGAGATTTTCGACTTAAGTATTATTATAACTAGAATTGGAGCAAAGCTTCAGCCTGGCCGAGATATGCGGTGTGATTCGGCCGCTTCTCCCTAACCCCTATAATAATTTATGTTGTGAATTTTCATTTTGCAATTACAAATTAAACTTAAAATATTGTTCTTCAAGGTATTTACAATTATAAAATACAATAAAACGTAGAAGAAAAGTATATTAAATTAAAATGATTGCGGATTGAATGTTGGAACCAGGTTGCTTCAATAATTAACAGTATATTCGATTTAACTTGAAAGTTCTTATGAAATAAATACATTAAATTAAATTACCATCAGTTAATAATTACATGAACAACTGAAGTTGCTTTAAAATGAAGCTAGTAAAATGTTGCTTTTTTTAGTGTTGACACTTCTGGAAATAAAAGTCAATTTTTAACATCAACTTGGTTAGGAATTTTTTAAAAGTCGTAATTTATTTCATAGAGTAATTGGTATAAAATTTCAGTTTTTGTTAAATTTATAAATATGGTGACAAACTTTAAGCCATTTTACAGATATTGATTAAAATTATAAACAACAGTTCAGGATTATAAAATACCCTGAAAATTAACAAAAATTAAATTGAAGCTGAACTTTGATTTATTTTTTAAGAAGCAAAATATGACGAGAGTGCCCACTCCTTGCACATCCACTTTTGATGAAAGATATAAAGTTTTGGTTTCATTTCTAACTTGAAACAAATGCTTACTTTTTTAATTTAATTCTTTTTTAAATTGAAAGTACCAAAGTTAAAAATGTAAAAGATTTCATTTGAAATATAAATACCGAATGATAAAACATGCTTTTTATATAAAACAGTACTACCCGCCCCTAAGGCAGAAACCTGCAATACACCACCAGCTCGTTTATTCCATCCATGGACTGCAGTTCCGTGCTTATTATGCACTCATCAGCATGGAAGAGGACGTAAACGAGCTGGAGGCAAAAATCTTGTAGAGCAAAGAGAGACCAACAAAAACTGGTAGCTAATGTGAAATTAGAACACCAGCGAGCGAAAATTTTGAGGCAGAGCTCGGGTATCAAGCAGTAAGTCCAAGCCTTAAGCCAGGGCTAAGACAGAAACATATAATACACCAGTAATTTCGAGTTGTACCAGCGCGATCGCTCGCTGGTGTTCTAATTTCATGTTAGCTACCAGTTTTTGTTGTCTCTCTTTGCTCTATAAGAGGATTTTTGCCTCCAGCTCATTTAATTCCTATTTCATGCTGATGAGTGCATAATAAGCACGAAACTGCAGTCCATGGATAGAATAAACGAACTGGTGGTGTATTACATGCTTTTTATATTCCAAACAATGCTTCATGTAACTTATTTCCATTAAAAAAAATAGAAGTGTCTTCTTTCCTGGTACCACCAGTACAGAACAAGAATAAATAACTTTAATTAGTGAAATTAATTTAAAAATGAGACATCAAGCTAAAACTGTTGTGTAACACAAAGAATATTGAAACCTATAAAATATAGTATCATACTGTATGCGTTTAGAATACGTACAATCAAAGACGTTTATAAGGGAGGGGCCGAGCCCCCTCCCCCCAAATTTGGAGAAATTTTTCCATAAGTAGGTATTTCGTTTCGAGTTTACTTAAAAAAAATTCCTTCGAAAAGAAAAAAAAAACACTATTTACATTGCTTTCAAAGGTCCTAAAGGTGTATATAAGAGAGGGACTCGGAGGATCTTGTCTCCCCCCCCCCCAAAAAAAAACAGGATTTTTTTAAAAATAAAGGTAGTTAATATTCGGTTTAACCCTACACTGCATGGTGTTGCCAATTGGATACATGGACAATTTGTCCTCCTTATGAATAGCAGAATGTAGTCATAAGACAACTCAATGCATAAAAAGCAAGTATTGGGTATATTTAAAGCAATTATCACCATTTATCCTCCATAAGTGGCAGCACTGGTCTGTTAAATGCTCTTAAATGAATCCATATGGATAGCTTTTAAAATCACTCAAACTACCAAGTTTTGAAATTATTTTTTACAATGAAATATTTTTCTTTGTCTTTTAAAAAAATAACATGAATAAAATAAACATTTATCTTTCGTTTAAGATGCGTTTTACATCAAAATAATTATTTGGAAAAAATCTAGGACATAATACACATCTGTAGCCATTTGGCAACATTATGCAGTAAGCATCCAGAGAACACTTCGATTCATCTCTATAGTTCATGAAGTGTGTGCTTTGTTTATGTTTCGCGCTAACTTCTTTCTCTTTTTGGAAGGTATAATATAATCATGCGGACCCAAAAGTGGTACTTTCGGCTGTTCTACCGTTTATAAGACCTCGCAATTATCAATGCGTAGTTGATGTTCAACAGAGTGAACAAACAAAAAATCAATAGGGAAAAGCCCTCAAAACGCGTTCATTTTAGATTTCAGTAAGCACAAACGTTGTGCTTACACGGACAAGTAAAGTCATTAATACTTTTAAAATATAGTTTTGAAAAAACTAAAAAATACGTTTTTACATTGGAATGCGCCGTGATCATCAGGGGTTTCCCTCTGATTTTCAAAACTACTGAATATCCGCACTTAACCGCTCTTAAGTTTACATGCACTTATAATACATCAATATGCAATACAGTTTAGCCTTTGGTGTTAAAAATAATATTAAATATATTACTTTTATCTTTGCAAAGAACGTAAATTTTATCTTTTATTCAGAGTTACACACATACATACAAACAAACCCACATGTGAAATTAATAAAAGCGTATTGAAAAGAGACCATTAGCTACAGATGAACTAGTTACAAACCAAAAAAAAAAAAGAAAAGAAAGAAAACTTGCGCCAGAGAGCCTCCAAAAAACATCAGATTTGACAGAATTGATCATCGGAAAGTAAAAGTACACATAAAAAATAATGCAAAAGGTCAAAATGTAAAGGATTACAAGAGTACAGTGCACCAAATGTTCAATTCCTCTATTTTTTTACAAAAAAGAACTAATTTCAAGACTATCATTTAAAATCATTTTTATCTGTTGAATGCATGGTGTAGCCATTTAGCAACAAAACTATTTTTAATTAGAAAGGGGTGAAAATTTAGAGTTAAATTTTTTAAAATATTTTTCCATGTTTTCTTATTACATTGACAAACACATATATTTTTTTCTACGAAAAATAAAAAATCATGCAGTGTAGGGTTAAGTTTTCTCATGAATTATTTACACTTTTAGCTTGAAATGCATAAATAAATAATTATTGCTAATAATAATAATAATTCGTTAGATTACACCAGGCAG
The DNA here is from genome assembly GCA_038373865.1 of Uloborus plumipes. NCBI lineage: Eukaryota > Metazoa > Arthropoda > Arachnida > Araneae > Uloboridae > Uloborus > Uloborus plumipes. The sequence continues at coordinate 15,681 of JAXGGA010003001.1, read as the reverse complement.
TGGTGCAACCCAAGAGGGTTAGGGGGCCCTTGCGCTTTTCTCAAGAGAAAAAACAAACGTGTCTTGGGAAAATGAAGATATTTCAATTAGAAAAAGCGCATCATTTTGAGAAAAAATCCTAATCATTTTAAATAGAAATCTTTAAATGAAAAATATTCAACAGATGTAGATTATTTGTCAGCAAATTACCGTTTCTCTCTTTCTTCTCAATCCCCTTTTTTTCTAGTCAGTCAAGAAATAACAGTGTTTAAAATAACGCTACACTCAATAAATTTAAAATAAAGTGTAATCATTCTTCCCCGGCAAGACATTAAAAATACAGTGTAATCATTCCTCCCAGCAAGAAATTTAAAATAAAGTGCAATCATATTTCGGTTTTGGTTTTTTCACAAATAATTTCCAAGTTTTCAGCTGAACAAAAAGAAAAAAAGATCGAAGGAGGTAGAAGCCCAAGCCGGATCCGGCCGAGCAAGAAGGGGCGCGAACTATCAATCTCTTTACCAGTGGTGAAATAAAAGACTAGAGTGCCTCTCAGGCCGAATTTAGGCTGGAAAGTCGAGGCCCGTGTATCGGCCTAACATGAATTCAAAGAAGGATCATGACCCCCCCTTGAAGACTCCAAAGAGATCTTAAAATTTTGCTTTTAGAACGTGAAATTTAACTGCAGTTTCAAGACTTCAATATACAAAAATTTTCGGAAGAGAATTCCTTTTCCCACTTCTTCTTCAATACCTTATTCAAACATTGCCTTAAATGGAATTTTAGAGATTTAAAATTCAAACAGTTAACGGTAGTTGATATCCCTCTTACTTTTCTATAGTTTTTAGCTCTAAAATGCGTTTTTAGAAAAGAGAGCTCCCGAATTTCAGTTTCTTAGCCCAAAATTTTTCGGGAGAGTCCCTAAATCTTTTTATTATCCTAAATGTGTTGTCAGACAAAGCCTGAAAGCAAATGTTCCCATCAAAAATAATGGTGCAAGCGGCACTATTGAATTATTTTTAAGAGACGTTTTTAAAGTTTTTGTTTTCTTTCATGTGTGTCTCTCGTTTTTAGAGAGATCTTCGTAGAATTCGAGTATGGTAAGCCTTTACTCTTGGGGGTAATGGGCACTTCTGCTAAAATTAAAATTTTGAACCTTCCGTTTCAAAAAATAGAGCTTAAAATTGCATTCTTGAACCTTCAATACCGCAAAATTTCGGGGCACAGTGCCTGAATCCCGCCTCTTCTCTTGACGGTATTAAAGATTACCTAAATAAAAAAAGTTTTTAAACTATTAATTCGAAACATTTCGGGAGGAAAGTCCTTGCTAACGTTACTACCAAAGATGATCTAAAGTAAAGATGGTTTAGGGTCTCAATTTTGAAAATTTTCGGAGAGAGATCTCTGACCACTTCTTGTCTCTCAACGTCTCTCCAAAGAGCACGCGAAATTGCGTTTCTATCTTTCGAAAATCTTTTAGGGGAGGCGGGAGGGTCTAATTTTCGTTCCCAAATCTAACTTAAATGAGACTTCAGTTCAAAAAAAAAAAACTCATCTTCTTTTCTTTTACTCTATCATGAAAAAACATATCCTGAGTTGTGCTTCAGTGTCGAAATATTTCAGGAGAGATACCCCGAGTCTTCCCAATTCCTTTAACGTCTCCAAAGATAGCCTAAAATTGCGTGTTTAGAATTTAAGTTTAAGTAAGTTTTCGAGAGGAGTCCCGATCCTTCAACGTCATCAAATATATCCTAAAATGATTTCAATTTTGAAAAAAGTTTCGGAGGGAGGGAATCTAAACTAACTAATTTCCTGTCTTTTGCAAAAATACAATATTTTAGTGCAATTTGAAAAATTTTCCTGTCTTACACCTATAACAAAAAAAAAAAGAAATAAAGAAAGTTGGGGCGGGGGAGGGGGTAAGGCTTGGTTATGGGCCCCCTCCAAAATAAAAACCTATATACGCCACTGCGTTCAATGCTAAAACTTTAATATGTGCTACAGCCGAAGCTTCGGTCAAACCTCGCTTCGCATCATCTCTAATAACAACCAGTAAAATAGGGGAAGAAAAAAAGCAAGCAGCTTTCGGTTGCCACATATCTCAAGTCTATGCTTTTTTAGGAAATGGCCTTTTATTTTTATTGTTAATTCCTGTTTTCGTCTGCTTTCTGGAGGTGGGTTTTTTCAGGGGGGGGGGTAGCTCCAGCACCCCCGAATTGGAGCCCCTGCTATTGGTCTTCAATGAGAACAAGCGCTGATTAGATTTTGGCGATAATTGCTCTCCAGAAGATTGGTCGGCGCAATTAAACGTTTTCTAACGCAGTTGTAAGCGCGATTCAGATTGCGAACGAAACGCCTGAGCGAAGCGAACTTTTCCCCGCGAAACCGGTTTTTGGAATGCGTTCCCATGACAACGCGGCGAATATTCGCCTGTCGTCAGCGTTCTAGCATGCTAGATATCGTCGCGTGCGAAAGGCGAGCGAAATTTGGTAACGAGAGCGACAGCCAATCAAAGGGAAGGCGCCATCTTCGCTCTGTTTTGACCGCGTGGACATTCGATTCCATTGGCTCTCCCTAGATGCGCGCGCTTTATCCTTAGTGGGTGAATACCATCACGTGACTTTCGCCCGCATCTAGTATGAATGATCGGAATTTTTGACCTGCGAGCGAAAAACGCTTCGTTCGTTCGCGTCGCTCGCAGTCTGAATCGGCCTTAAAGCGCGCCCAACTCGCGAGAGCCAATGAAATCGAATGTCCACGCTGTCAAAACAGAGCAAAGATGGCGCCTTCCCTCTAACTGGCTGTCGCTCTCGTTGCCCAATTTCGTTCGCCTTTCGCACGCGAAAATATCTAGCATGCTAGATCGCTCGCGACAGGCGAATATTCGCCGCGTTGTCATGGGAACGCATTCTGAAAACCTGTTTCGAGGGGAAAAGTTCGCTTCGCCCGCGCGTTTCGTTCGCTATGTGAATCGCGCTTGAATCGGTTTTAACTGTTATATCACATGGGACTTAATTCTTATAAGAGTAGAAGACGTCCCCAACTTTGATTCTTTCCCTATCCCTTTAGTCATTTTCTGTAAAATTTTATGAATTAGAACTTAAATACTCTCAATAAATATATTTTCATGAAATAAATAAGACTAAAAAATAAACATTAAATAGTAGTTTCAAAAGCATATTATTGTAAGAATGGAACCTTTGTGCTTGAAAAATTCAATGGGAATAATCAACGTTTTAACGCAAGAAATTTGAGCTAAAAAGTTGCATTGTTAACATTGCATTGAAAAGGGGGTTCCTTGTAGCCCCGAAACACGTGTCTACAAATTTTGTGCGCTGAAACGTTATAACTCTTATTTAATATTATAGCAATTTGAACTAAAAAGTGAAAATACTCCTTGAATGCGAAACAATTAACTTTTAACATTACAAAAAAAAAAAATGTGAGGGGGGGTATATAAATTATGGTACATATCCCATCACTAGCTATTCGTTGAAGCAGAAGCTGTGGGACATCCTCTTGCTGTTTTGTTGTTAAATATTATTTTTTACTTTATAGTTCATATTGCTACAAAAGCGCTGTTTTTAAGTTTTTTAAAGCTATTATTCTGTTGTATTTTACGATGCGTGTTTAAATTCGTTCGTCCGTCGGTAAAGCTATTAAGGAAAGAAGTTGAAAACAATAGCCCGTAAATTCTTTGGGAAAATGTCTTGTTTGGTGCATGATTCAATGAAAAGAGAACATGTGATCTGTTATTCAATGATGAGTTTCCAAGTAAAGTGAAGTAAGGACTTATTCAGAAAAAAAACTATTTCACATTTGACTCATTCAGTTTTTTCTCCGCACAAAAGCACTGATCCTATATGGGCCATTTTGAAGAAATTCATTTAAGGACACCATTTTATTTTAAATTTTAATTCCACGTCAAATAATGTCAGATTGTAAACGTTATTAAGGAAGCACTTTTACTTTTTATATTTTTTGTGAAATGTTCTCTTCAAAATAGGGGGCTAATTTGTCAAGTCCGTTACGAACCTTTTTCAATTGATATTGATTTTAGGTACATTATTAAGTAAAAAATCTGAAACTTAGCTACGATCTTTAGGTTTTGTGTTTATTTAACAATGAGAATAATTTCAATATTTGATGGGACTGTCTGAATTCGAATAAAAACAACTTATCCTAAGCTATTTGAAAGACGTCTCAAATCCGTTATCAGTAGCATGGTAACGGATATGAGTAACAGTAAAACATCTGCGTAATTTTTGTTATCTTCGTAATTCTTCTTAAATCTTCGGAAAATTATTTCGTAGCTAATATGTAGCTCCTAAATTCAAGCGCCAACTGTGTTAATTAAATCCAATGGCAGATAGCACTTCAATTAGAACTTAGTAGGCAAAAATAGGTTTATTCGTCGGTTAGTAATATAGAAAAGGGTATGCCAGTAGCCAACGGAAAACTTCTTAAAAAAAAAAAAAAAAGAGCTACCCCCTCTCCTACTTTTTTTAGCACAAAAATATTTCGGGTTTATTTTGACAAAATGAAACTTCATTTTAATCATTTTTTTAAGTAGATGGTATTTAAAATTCTGTATTTCTATGAATGACTAAAATACTTTTCTAAATTTTTTATTTGTTTTGATACAAATACTTTTAATTAATACACTCTCTGGATCTAAACTAGAGGACTCACGAAGAGAGGAATTCTTGTAATTCGCATTTGAATCCGAGCGCCAAGTAGCTAAATTAGTCATTGCAGCTTTTCTGATAGAAAAAAACTAGAGCAAAGTTTTTCAAAATGTGGTCCGAGAAGTCCGCGAACTCACAGCAGGGGGTGATGCTGCCATGTTAGGTGTAACCCAACTGTAGCAAAATTGTAGTACAAATAATTTAATGCATTTAATATTATACATTCCTCGATGCAATCGAGCCCGTTTAATGGAATAGCCATTTTGCCACAAAAATTATTCTAATATGCGTGATATTCCGTCATGCGGGGTAAAAATAACACATTATAACGGTTTGGCACATTGAAAACCGATATTCTAATAAGTCGGCGCGACCGTACATGTAGAAAATGAATAAATGCATAAAGCAATAAGTAAATACGTATTTAGGAAATAAAATTTAAATGTATCATATCACTTCCTTTTACGCTTTCGGGGGAGAGGGTTTGCAAAGTGCGGACGTTTCAGGAAATGGTCCGTGTTCGTCTGGACTTAAAGAACCTCTGCACTAGAGGCATCCCTTTTCTGCAGATATTGTAAAATATCGTCGACTTGGTGATCAATTTTTCTTCAAGCCTTTTGTATACATTAATTCTCACTAAAAATAAGTGAATTCTGTAAAAGTTGTTTTTCTGCCAGCACTGTATTAATGCAGAGAAGCAAAGCTTCGCTTTTAGCACTGTTCTTCACGATATTTGCTGTCTGCGAATATGTAGAATGTCAATAATTATAAAAGTATGACCGACCCCATCAAATCATAAACATTTTTGAGTTTCCCCATCAACGAATTTGGTGATAGCAAGATCGCGAAGCACAAGCAAACAAATTAAATTACAGATACATGTTTCGGAATTATGAGGAACTCCGCCTTTTAAAATAAGAGATGTTAGTTTACAACGATGAAAAGAGTCATTCGCCGAACGCCTTTTGTCGAATGTTTTTCTCATACATGAAAACGCAACTTTTTTTCATTGAAAAAACATTCTTTGCAGCCCCAAATCACGTGTCTAACTATTATGTAACTTTTAAAATAATGTGCGTGATAATGTTCTTTCAGTACTATACTCATCTATCGCACGAAGGTAAAACGTTACTCCTTTTCAAATAATGTGTTAATCAGTCACATTGCAAAATGTATTATAATTTCTTGATTAATCTTATAAATATTTCAGGTGTTTCTTATTTTAATTCTCTAAAACAAGTTTAAGTGTATAGTCACTTATCACAAGGGTGCTCATCTCATCATGGTCTAATAGCCCCCCCCCCCTCAATCTATACCTCTCAAAATGAACTATCTCTCTCTCTCTCTCTCTCTTTCAAAACACCCCTCTAATTTCGTTTCCCCCTAAAAATTCAATCGCGCAGTCTGCGCCATGATGCACCATGCATGATTACTGCATGTGTTTCTTGTTTGCCCGAGATTAATGCACTCATAGCTAGGGTATGTTTACTTATAGACTAATGAGAAAGCACAGTTGCAATTCAAAGCTCCTATTCCAAAAGTAAATTAAATGGTATGAAATTCTGTCATGAACTGTGTATAGTCATTTAAAATCAGTACTAAATATACTGCCGCAAATTTTCATTGGAAAATTGCATCAATTCTTTTTATTTGTCTTTTCAGCGCTCATTTTGGTTTTTGTCTGTCATAATAGACTATATTATTTTTTGAAGAGTTTTTTTTTTAATTAAATATGCACGTGCAGATGCCGAAAGTAAAGGATCTCATTTTGAGGAAAAGAGTAAATGTTCACCCAAACCACACTAGGATTGGCTTATTAATGTAAGGTTAAGCGTTCGGAGGGGGGGGGGATCACCCTCTGGTTTCCCCTTCATCCTCCCTCATTTGAATCCTGGTTACACCCATGGAATCAACCAGACATAGAAACGCTTCTGTGACTTACATCTTACACCACTAGTCATCTGAAAATGTCAGGGATGACGTCATGAGTTACAAACTTTTTCTGAGACATACGCGCTTGCTGGGTGATGTTAAAATTAGCATGTAGACACAGAGAGTGAAAGAGAAGGGAGGCAAAAAACTGAACACAACACAAGCACAAGTTTTGTTGGGGATGTTCTTGTGGTTAATTTGTTGATGTTTTCATGAAATTGCAACAGGATTTCTTCCATTTTCTGCAATACACATATTTAAATAGAGGTACGTTCTAGCATTCAATTTTTTGCATTTGATTCTGTAAAACAGAGGAATGAAAACTAAAAGTGTATATAAATTTAAAAAATGATAACGTTCGATTTTTTTTAAAGAAATAATATTGATGATCATATCAAATTCGTTGTCATCAGGATAATTAAAGTAATGCTGTAAACTAAATTTATTTCTCAAAGTGACATTGTAACTAGTTGTTCCACTTTCTAAACTTTTTTCTTGAATCGCCATTGTTAAAAGTTGGGGAATTCAACTGGGTGCGTGATTTATTCAAATGCTGAATATAATGCAGCTGGTTTTGATTGACATTTCTCAACAAAAATCAATATCTTTCACGTATTAACTTTTATTTTATCACTTTTTTTCACTTAAATAACTACAATATTAATAAATCTTTGATTAAGGTCCCGTTGACCCTGTATGAACAATTATGGGACCCGTATACCTCCTAAGTTCAAGTTTATTTTATTAACTATTGCGTAAAAATAATTATAATTTCTTTTTTTCCCTTTAAATTGTGATATTAGAATCATAATATTAGTAGAAAAAGTTATTATTTAAAATATATACCTGTTTTCTTTTTCTTTCTTTCTTTCTTTTCTTTTCTTTTCCTTTTTTTTTTCTTTTTTGGAAAATACCGGAAACTTCAATTTGACGTCAAAGCTTACGGTTCTGAAAGAGTTCATAAATCCTTGAGATATGTCATGTAGTGCAAAATCACACTAATCAAACTTAAGAGGCAGGTGAAATAGATGTAATAATATAAGCTTTAAAAAACGAAAAAGGGAAAAGAAAACTTACTTAAAACCTATATGGATAGTGAGATGCTAACAGGGGTTGCATGATTGACTCGGATTTTCTTTAAATTTGGCACACAGGTTGATTATATAGAGGCATGGAAAATTCCAAATGTTTAGGTTCCTGCTTCACTTATTTACTGAGATACAGGCCCTCAAAGTTAGTCGCTCACTCTAAATACTAAGAAACTAATGTTATTTAATCATTTTTTCTAAAACATTGCACTCAAGCAATATAAAAGTGTTAGGTGTCTATGGAAACTAGTTACTTCAGGCATTGAGAAAAGAACATTGCTAAGGTACAGGAGGGCTCTTTGAAGTTGGCACCACAAAAACTTGATTTTGCCGATTTTGCTAAAATTGAGGTATTTACTATAAAAAAAAAAGGAAGACATAACGTAAGATTTACTCACTTTCTGATAGTGTACAGATGTTTACTATAAATGGTTACACAATGCATAACTTGGATTTCTCACTCCTTCTTGGAAATATTTAAGCTTAACGACAACCAGAAGGCAAAAACATGCGATTTTAGCCATCTTGGCAGCCGTTTTTCTCATAAAGGGGGAGCAGTAGAAACTTTATTTTTTTAAAAATAAGCTACTGATATGTTAGCTATTCACAGGAAAAGAGTTTACTTTTGGTTATTTTTTGCGTTAAGATAAGAGATATCCTGCTGACAATATATGCATGTTTTTCGCGACGACCATATGCTTGTGTAATTCTCTCATCGACTTAATATTAGTTAAACCAAAAAATTATGATATATATTTAATAGCTGTATTATTTACCCAATATGTCATGAAATTTAATTAATTAAATCATTGAACAATAAATTAGGCATTTGATGAAAACGAGAAATAGAATTTCTCCGATGTCTGAGCATTATTCATTCCTAATTATAAAGTACTAAATAATTTCTTAAAAATATATTAAAATAAAGGAGCTCTCAATATTTATCTCATAAGCAATACCCAATCTTGTGATTGGGATATTCCTGATTGGCTCCAAACAGGAGGATACTCTTGTTCTTTGTTGCTTTATTATTTTGTAGAAAATAGAATGTATGCATCATGGTATCTGTGAACTATTTTAGTGAGTAAACTTATTCTTGTTAGTTCTTATCAGTAGAACATGTCAGTTTTGTAAAGATCAGTATGGGATTAAATTAGTTGTACTAATTTTAATTCTTCAAGCAGTGCTTTATTTTAAATTATTTATTTAATTATTTTGTAAACATTTAACTGTTAATAAGATAAAATGCAATTCGATGTTGAAATTAAGAGCTCTTTATCACCATGATCAGTTAGTAGCCCATCAAATGAAATATGTCATAAATGTGCTACATAAAAAAAAGCCTCACTTATTTTCCTGATATTCTTGTGATATTCAAGAAATTCTGCGATAAAAAACAGGAATATCCCAATCACAAGATTGGCTATTGCTCATGAGATAAATATTTAGAGCTCCTTTATTTTAATTGATTTTTCAAGAAACTCTTAAGTACTTTATAATTATGAATGCATCAGGCATCGGAGAAATTCGATTTCTTGTTTTCATCAAATATCTAATTTATTGTTCAATGATGAAATTAAATTAAATTTCATGACATGTTGGGTAGATAATACAGCTATTAATAAATATATCATTATTTTTTGGTTTAATTAATTTTAAGTATGAGAGGGGGAACACAAGTATATAGTCGTCGCGAAAAACATGCATATACTGTCAGCAGGACAGGCAGTGGCGTACTCAGGGGGTTGGCTGATAGGGCTGCAGCCCCCTCCGAAATTTTCAAAACGAATTTTTCGCACTTCGGACCCTGCTCCACATCAGCGTAAAACGCGACCGAAACTGAAGGCAGAAACCTATAATCCAAGTACTTTCCATAGGAACACTATTTGCTCCATTTTACGCTTCTGCTTTATTTTTCTGCTTTACGTCAATGTGGAGCAAGGCCCTAAAGCTTTAATATTTTTTTCCCTTCCTTTCTTTTTACAGTCGCAAGATCAGAAAAGTTTTCAGATCAAATAATTAAGTAAAAGACAAAATTGAACGAAAATGAGTAAAATTATTTTTTTTTCTAGTTTTGTCTCGTCTATTTTACTATGTCACATTTCTGATGATTTTACGTAATTCAATTTTGTTTGTTTTTATTGTAAGTATATGTTTCAGAAACAACGATTGATGCTTGTTCATTCGTCTAACTTATTGAATTATATTTAAACAAATGTGATTGAAGCACATTATGAGGAACAATAGTAAATTTAATTGAAAAATTAAAGATATTAAAGCACACATTTTCCAAAATATTGCGAAAGTGTGATTCAAGAACATCTATGTCAGTAAAGAAAAAATTTCAATCTTTTTTTGTCATTTTCTGTTTTTATCAAACGCTTTTACTTTTTTATAGCAATTATAACGATTAAAAATATAATAATTATGTATTTTTATCATGGAGGGGACATGTTTTATCATGCCCCCCCCCCCATCTCTAAAAGTCTCTGCTCACCCCCCCCCCCTGAAGCGATTTGTCTGCGTACGCGTACACCGCTGAGGACAGGATATCTCTTAATACAAGAAATAACCAAAAGTACACTATTTTCTCGTGAATAGCTAACATATCAGTAGATTATTTTTAAAAGCAAGTTTCTTCTGCTCCCTCTTTATGAGAAAAATGGCTGCCAAGATGGCCAAAATCGCAGGATTTTGCCTTCTGGCTTGTCGTTAAGCTTAAATATTTACAAGAAGGAGTGAGAAATCCAAGTTATGCATTGTGTAACCATTAATAGTAAACATCTGTACACTATCAGAAAGTAAATAAACCTTTGGTTGTGTCTTCCTTTTTTTTTTTGGAATAAATTCCTCAACTTTGGCAAAATCAAGCTTTTGTGGTGGCAACTTCAAAGAGCCATTAGCCTGTACAGTACATTAGCAATTTTCATTATAAATGTTCTCGTATTTTTTTCTGAATGCCTGGAGTGACTGGTTTCCATAGTTGCCTAACACTTTTATATTGCATGAGTACAATTATTTCGAAAAAGTTATTAAATAACATCAGTTTCTTAGTATTTTGAGGGAGCGGACAAACTTAAAACGCTTGTATCTCATAAAATAAGTGAAACAAGAAACTAAAAATTTGGGCTTTTCCATTCCTCTATATAATCTACCTGTGTGCCAAATTTAAAGAAAATCTGAGTAGATCCAGCAACCAACTTCTATTTTTTATTTGAGTTCGTATGGAATCACTCAATCAGTATTTCTTTAAGAGTGATTTTACTAAATTTTTTATTATGATCGCGATTATTATTGTTGCTGTTGTTGTTTGTATTATTTTTTATCATAACATAATTATTGTTGCTTTAATTATTATTATTACTTTTATTTTTATTATTTCAATGGAATGTAGTTTTCTTCCTTTTCTTTTTAATGCAATTTCGACAATTTTAGAAAGGTAAACCCACTTCTATAAAGTTTTGGTCTTCAAAATTTCCCCCCCAAAACTTCACCATAGTTATTGGGTCATTCCCGGTTGTCGGTTGAATTGCCAAAATATGAGAAGAAAATTGAAAAATAGTTTAATGAGAAAATATTCAGATAAGGGTTTGATAATTTAAATTGTGTGTACCTGCTTTCCCTTTTCCTATCTTCGAACTATCTAAAATGAGATGTTTTTCTAGTAGATATCATTGATGGTTAATTTGCATTCTGAAAATGAGGAATCATTGCATCGGTTGTGTCCTAAATTATTGTACAGTTAAAAATTTATACCACAATTTATTTCTCAAGGTATTCATTCAAAGGTATGAGTTTTAATTTGTTGCTCGATAATTAAAATAACACTTTTCAAAACTAAAGTAATCTACAGTTTTCAGTGATATTCAAATAATAATAAATTTATACAAATTTTTCATGACCTTAAGAAAAAGATCAAATTTCTTAGAAGCAAAATGAAGAATTCAGGTAAAATTTTCAAAGTTGTTCTTTTTTTCCCGCGAACTTTAATTATCTCTGTATACTATCTGTGTTTAATTTAGCGTATACTTTTTTTTTCAATCAAATTTAGAAAATGGAAAATGTTAGGGGGTGCTTATCTTGGGAGTTGAGATAAAGTTCTTGAGTTTAAAATGTCCGGGAAAATTAAATTTTTAATATCAGTGTTAGCGTTTACTGCACCAATTGTTAATGAAAATTAGACTGACTTTCTATTGATATTATTATTATTATTACTACTATAAGAACTGTCCTCCTCAATTTTCTTTTTCTCTCCCCCCCCCCCCGATTATATTCTTGAGTGAAAAATATGGTTTTCCAAAAAAAAAAAGTCGGTCGTTATTAAATTAAGAATGATCACTTTGTATAAACTGGAAATATGACTCGGTTATCGTTTCTTAAAATTAAAGCATTTTACATGAAAGGTTGTGTTTTGGGTACATCGGAACAATTGTAAATAACCTGTTTTTGCAAACAAACAGGACAGTAATTAGTATTAGAACAATAATAGTCCCGGTCAGAGCTGTTTTGGAAAATTTAAAAAGAAGAGAAAAATGAACAGCAACCAATACCATTTCAGTTGATCAAACGTCTGGGACTGGGAAGGGACATTAAAAATAGCTGATTTTTATGATTGACCGTAAATTCCCAGCGTAATGCTTTATAGCTAGTAATGAAAAACTAACCAGAAAGGTATCGCAAATTGAAACAAAAGTAGCAATCAAAGCGTTTTTAAATAAAAACCACAAGAGTAAAAGTTTTCCTAGCACTTTTAAAACTAGTTTGTTTAAGCTAGACGTTTTAAAATGAAGGAAGTAAAGAAAGGCGAATTTGTTTCAGAATGTCTTTTGCAAACGCAAAAGGTTTCTTCAGTCCGCCAAGGCAAACAGCTTTTCTTAGAACTAGTACGAGTTTCAAGTTCATGTTAAATCAATTTCGTTTCGCACCACAAATCGTTTCGGACAACGTTATATTGTGAGCTCTTTTGTATACTCTTTAATTTCAACAGCAGTCCGCTTATAAGGACATTTTCATTTCATTTCACACCTCCAGGGTCCCCCGTACCTACCACAGCTTCGTGGTTTAACCGGGATAGGGCCCTGGAGGGCGCTCTGTTATTAATTTTGAACCAGAACCTAGGGTCGAGCAAACCCTAGGCCCAGCACCCCCAGAGGTATCGTTTCACTTGGAGGACTTTGTGACCACGACATTTTTAACGCCTCCCAGCCACCATTAATCAAGACGGTGGATCTTTGATCGGCTGGGATCGAACCCGGGTCCCTCCGGACACGAGTCCGATGCCTTACCGATCGGGCCACCACGGCTCCCCTTATAAGGACAGCAGTCCCAAATAAATAGAACAATTTTCAATACTTTTTCTAATGACGGGCTTGGCTTAGTAGTGTAAAACCACCTCTTTCTCCCTCTCTTTCTTTCTTTTTTCATTTATTAATATTTTCATTTTCTTCCTTTCTTTTTTAATTTTTTTACGTAATAACTAACCATTGCCAACAGTTTACTTTCAATTATTTTTTTTGTATCCAACTTTTAAAACGAAGCAAGGTTTAGTATGACGTCACAAGAGGAGAAACTTTGGTGCAAAGCCACACTAACGAATCAGCCATCGTGGATTTCTATACCAACTCCGCAACAATAAAAAATTCGACCCCAAAATGGCTGCTAGTTTATAAAGTGGTCTTTGCTTGGAGTGTTTTGTACACTTGTAACATCAATCAGCGATTAAGCGTCTTTAATTTTTTTTTTTCAATAAAAAATGAGTCGAAATTGAGAAAAAAAGAAATTCAACACATGTTTTCAATAGTACTCTTTCAAAAAAATATTTTTGAAAAATGGAAAACTCCACCATTGACTTTCTTTTCTACAGATGCTAGATTTTCCGCAAAATCGAGAAGGGCCGGTTTGACCCACCTCTTCAGTGTAGAGTTTAAATCCAACGTTAAAAATGCACAAATATGCAGGTATACTGCAGACACGTGTTTCGGGGCTACAAGGAGACCCTTTTTTCAATACAAGAAGTGTGAGCTTTAGGATGAATCACATCTTTCGCACAAAGGTATTTATTTTCTCCGCCTCTTCAGTTTTGTTCCACTTTCTTCAACGTTAAATCTTTTGAAATAATTTTTTACTTAAAATTTTCGAAAATAAATTTGTTTCGGATTTACCGGGAATTTGGATGAGCGAGATTCAGTTGTATAGTTATTCTATTTGTTACCCGTTTTGCCTGAGTATGGATATAGTATTTTGCTGTCTTGCCACACAATGACGAAAAGCGTGTATGGCCTGTGTTATTTCTTGAGTGCTGCTGGCTTCTTTGAATTCAGCTAAAACTGCCCTTTAGTCTCTTGGTTGTGTTGGAGTTCTGCTTATTCTGTTGATGAGATTCCTGGAAAAAAAACTCCTTAAAGAAGAAAAAAAGTCCTGCAAAACCATTTACTACAAAAGGAACTTGACTATTTTTGGTTTCTGCTCAGTTACGGGTATTTTACGACCTAATGACGTAAAATGACGTCTCACCTCGCAATCGTGACTCACTCCCTACGGAAGGTACGAATACGAAGTAACGAAAAAAAATATCGCCACGGTTGGGTGGAGAGGCATTTTAAGTGAAGCAGACTTCCTTTCTTCTCAGGATGCATTTTCTTCGTGCCTACTTATTAAAAGCGTTGTCCGAGACACAAGAAGGGGGCCCGAATCCTTAATTGTAGACCAGAAAATAAAGTGAGGCGTGTTTTTGATGGCCCGATAGCCTCTCTTCTTAGCACCGTTTGTTGTGTCGAATCGAGACTTTGAAGAACACAAATGACATAGGTAAGAAGAAATCCAAGTAATATATAGTGCTTAAGCTGCCACGAATGCATAAAATTTGCTTATGGCTCTGCTTGAAGATTCTGTGCTTCTCAGTACAGTAAATACCTTTTTTTTTATATAAAAACAGGGTATCCACTCCAATCGTGGCCCAACAGCTAATTTCTAAACCGTTAGAGATAAGCATATAGTTTACTTAGAAAAAAATCTCCAAATTACGAAAGGAATTTTGGGTCTATTCAATGTTTTTCAAAAAATCAAATTTTGAAAGAGTTACGAAATTTAAATTTTTATACAACCCCCAGTCCTATCTATCATATTTAGTAAAACATTCTTGACACTGTAACGTTTAAAACTAAAAAAAAATCACTGTTCTACCACAAAAATTGACCGAGTTATGAAGTTTTGAAAATCAAGATTTTGCATTATTTCAAGACGTCATCTAGAGATAGCTTAAGAGACCGTATGCGAAATCCCTAAAAATCTTGACTTTTCAAAACGTCATAACTCGGTCAATTTCTTTGGTAGAAGAGTGATTTTTTTTTAGTTTTAAACGTTACAGTGTCAAGAATGTTTTACTAAATATGATTGATAGGACTGGGGGCTATTTAAAAAAAGTTTAAATTTCGTAACTCTTTCAAAATTTGATTTTTTGAAAAACATTGAATCGACCCAAAATTCCTTTCGTAATTTGGAGATTTTTTTCTAAATAAATTATATGCTTATCTCTAACGGTTTAGAAATTAGCTATTGGGCCACGATTGGAGTGGACCGTAACCTACGCGATATTGGAGGAGGCCTCGGAGGTTGGAAATGACGTCACCGTTCGTCGATCCACTCGAAGCGATCCACTATGATATTCGGAGGCGCGCGCTAGACTTAGTCATAGTTATTTTGGTTGCATTATTTGAAAACATAAAAAAGAAACAATTTTCATACACTCAACAATACACCAAGTCTTTTGAAAAGTATTTTACATCAAAATAAGTAAGTAAACAACAAAAATTCGGAACTGCACTAGAATTCGTCTACTATTAGTTTAGTTGCATTAAAGGTTCTGCTTTTTCATTTGAAAAAAAAAAGAAAAAAACAATCATACAATAAAAAATACACTGATTTTTATTCATAGTATTTTACTTTATGACAAATTAGTAAACAAGTTTTAATTTTTTCAATTCTGCTAAACAAAG
>JAXGGA010003000.1:0-110504 GCA_038373865.1 Uloborus plumipes | reverse complement strand
CGCGCGTTGCTTTTGATATTCTATAACTGGAAAGAAATAAGTAGGTACTTTTAAATACCAAAAATAAAATTAAGAAAGTAAAGTTAATGGATGCAAAATAGTGCAAGTAATTCAATACGCATGATTCAAGGTTTGTTTCAACTCTGAAGCATATGTATGCAATTATTTGTGCTTTATGCAAGCTGTTTTGCATTATTTTAAATCAGTATACAGGGTTATTCTAAATGATGGACCCCTTTTTAAAAATTCATATTTTTTAAAGTTTTCAACGAAAATTAGCATTCTTTATATCAACGGAAAGAGGAGATTTGAAATTTTTTTTCAAATATAATCATAAATGTTCAATGTGTCCACCGCGTGCTGTACGGCAAGCATGAGTGCGGTAACCGAATTCGTCCCACACACGGCGAAGTGTATCTACCGTTACGGAGTGAACGGCGGCAGTCTTTTGAAACTGTTAAAACCAATAGGCTTATGCTTTTTTTAGTTGGGGCTTTAATTCCTAATTTGGCACGAAATGCCCGCTGCACTAAAATTTGTGACGCAGTTTTTACAAACTGAAGAACGCAGAAAACCTTTCGGTCCACGGTCGCCATTTTCCTCAGCTGCGCCAGTAAATCAAATTATAATCTAGTCCGGTTCAAACTCTACTGGTGCGCCCTCTTTTTGCAGCTTCAGAAAAAAAATTTCCACTAAAAAAATTTGAAATTTCATCTTTCCATTGCAATAAAGATTGTTCATTTCGGATTTGTACTTTAATAAATATGAATTTTTAAAAAGGGGTCCATCATTTAGAATAACCCTGTACATTACGCATAAATTTATAAAAAACCAGAATAATGTTTGTTTAAAAAACATGGTATAAAAATTTGTGAAATTAAAAGTGCCGGTAATTCAAACCAAACGCAATTTTATTGCAATGAATTCGTTTTCTCTCTTTTTTTGAGGAAACCTCACGATCTGCAGTCATTAGCAGCTATCTTTTCATTCAATTGTTGCTATCACTTGCTCCGAGGCCAGCGGAGAGAAGAAAGAGTCGTCCGTAGGGGGCTCACAGCAGGGGTCTTTTGCTACCAACCACCCCTATGTTCTCTTAAGTGGGCCGGATTCGGCCGGCCTCGGCTCTAAGCTACAAAGCCGGTATCGGCCGGAGCCGGCTTTAAAGAGTTAAACATATTCATGTTTGTTTACAACTTTTTAGACCATCACGAGCAAGAGAACTTAGTATTTAAATAAATAGAATCTAAAAAATATCATTTTTTTCCTATACAGTTTTATTCAAAAATTCAAAAAAATATGATCCCATTGAGATCCCAATCTAAAAATTTGTACAAACATAGATGAAATACACAAGAATTTTTGAGAATTTTTTCAAAAAAATTCATTATATGTTTTTTGAGAAATTTAAATTTGAAATTTAAATTTCATTTTTTGAAAAAGAAAATTTTTATCAAATTAGTCATGTTGCATATCCGATTAAGCGGCAACTAACATACTTTAAAATGCCATTTACCAAATCTTTCTATCTATATTTGGTGCTGAGTTATGGTCCCTTTTATGTACCCTTATCCATGGAAAAACGAGGGTTTTTCCAAAGTTCAAAGTCTCATAAATGAAAAAATAATAGAGATAAAAATCCAAAAATTGAGACTTTTGATTACCTCAAGGGGTACAATTGATGAGCCAAATGTGAAATAAATACAAAAATGTAAGGTAAAATTTTTCTCAGATTTTGGATCACTTGACGTGGAATGACCCTAAAAAAAGATTTATGATTAAATTTAAATCATTTTTCCAACTCCGTATTAACTTTTTTGGACGTTAAAATTTATGTGGAACCTACAATGGAAGGGATAACTAGATCACTTAAGAAACACGTGAAAATTTGCTGTTGAACTAAATTGAGGACCTTGAGGGGGATAAATCAGTTACCTCAAGGAAATAAATCAGTTACCTCGAGGAAATAAATCAGTTACCTCAAGGAAATTAATCGACCCGAGAGTATTGAAAAAAAAAATAGTGGCTTGAGTAAAGCGCGCTTTTTTATAAAAGGCAAACAGAAAAATCAATCTTAGAAAAGGCGAGCTAAGTTATGGAATCAAATGTTTTTAGAGGTAAACCGCGCCCCCGAAGTACACTGCTGGGAATGGAAATGTTTTCGAGACTGGCGGCTTGTTCTGTAAAATAAATTGCGAGTTAGCGCCGTAATGTATTTTTGTGGGCTTGTAAAATAATGTTGTACGTATAGTATGTAACTTTATCTTCTGCAGTTCATATATCATTTTCTTGAATTCAAAATACAATTTTTAATGTGTATTGTAGTTTGTTTGTGTATCTGGACTCAATTCATAGTTCATTTCGTTTAATTTGCACTTTCGTTAATATCAGAAGACCTGTATCCGTATTACTCCGGATAAAGGAGTTTCCACTGTTTATCAATTAAAATATTTTGCCGTTAACGTACAATGATGTTAACATTTTTTGAAAATTTAATTCCTCCTCTGTGTTCTTTTACTGGTATGTCTTCCAAGTGGCTAACCCACGGGGGGAGTTAAATGGCTTAAGCCCCTCCCAGAAGCCTGAAGACGAACCCCTTGACAAAACGAAAGACAGACTAAAATTGCTTTTTTTTTCCCTTTAAATTTGAAAAATTTTCGGGTGAGAGCACCGAAACCCCAACCTCCTTCCTAATTTTACCAAAGATCATTTTAAGCTGTTTTCCAAGATAATTTCTAAAGACAATCCACTTACCGCTCTTTCTCCCCAAAAGTAACTTAAAATGAGTTTTTGGGACCTCAGTAGAGTATTTCCAGTATGGTTTATGGAATCTCCGCACTCTCTCCTTTGTCTAACATCTCTCAAAATAGCTTTCATATTTATTTTTTGTGGGAGGGCTCCCAAATCTCTCCTCTTCTACTTTTAGGATCACCAAAGATAATTTAAAATTGCCTTTTGAAGCCTCAATGTCGAAAAATTTCCGAGGAGAGCTCCTGAACTCTAGCCCCTTAAAATCGCCAACCATAGCCTTGATACATCTTTCTTTTTTCTTTGGAATTCAATTCCAAAATATATCCAAAGAAGTGTATCAGAGTTCCTCACAAAACTTCTAGCCCCTCCCAGGAGAAATTCCTGGGTGCGCCGCTATGTCTACCTATGGCAGGGATTCAAGTGAAACAGCACTACGATCGCTTCGAATTGCAATCGCAACTGGAAGTGAATTACATTATCATCAACTTAAATTGGCATGACGTCACTACGGGTGGAGCCAATAAGAGCTCACAAGTACTCAGCGATCTCCTCTTATTCGCCAAGTAGGCTGTGACGTTTTATCTAGCTCGCTTTTCATAGGCAAACGTCACGCTGACGTCACGATGTTTTTATCAAGAAACGTTCTAATGTAATTCATTTCCAGTCGCGATTGTAATTTGCGATTGCCTGTTTCACTTGAATCCATGCCTATATCATTTAAGTTTTTTGTGATGAACATTTCAAATTAAGAACTTCAATTTTGACCCTTCGAACGACAAATCTATTTTAATGCTTGCTCTTTATTACAGGGAAAAAGTTTGCCAAAATGGGTACGGATGCAGGTAAATAATTTATTTATGTTTCCCAATATTTTTAGCGTTGAAAAAACTGCAAGAAAATGTTTTAGAATAAAATTAAATACTAGTTTACTTAAGTATCTGTACATGTCTATGAGGTCAACTGTTCCATAATCAGTATTTTGAAGTGATATTATCAGTATTTTTGCTATAAGTATATGAATTATTTAAAATGTTTTTTCTCTTTTAGGCAAAAAAGTGGGCGGCATGGGAAATAATATAGGTAAGTAATTAACATTTCTTATGTTGTAATAAATAACAAGTGGCTAAGCAATGTAATTATCAAAAACGTTTTATTTCCCTCTTTGCATTATTTTTCTGTATCGTGAGACGTTTTTCATTTTAAATATGTTAATGAGGTTTCTGAGTTTCTTTCCAAAGTTTGGCTCTCTCTTTTATCTTAAATACTGTAACACTATTAGTGTTTTATGCACTCCTGTCGCACGGGTATCCATCCGAGCACCCCTTCAAATACCGTGGCTAACCCTCAAGAACGAAAACCTTCCAAGAAAGAGAAAAATGCCCGTAAAACTTTCTCCCTAAAAATTTCAGTGGCGCAGTCTGCTCCATAATAACTCCTCTTGTACGCATTCCTACCATTTCAAAACCCTTTGCCTTTTTTCAATTTGCGAAAGGCTCAGAGCTTGAGCGGGGTCGAAAACGACCACAGCTATTTTTTTTTTTTTCCATTTCTTGGAATTTCATAGCCTGATAAGGAAACCATCTTTTCGGTAGCTGCAATTGTGTCCTTGATTAATATGAGGCTGTTTTTGAAATTTTCCTAAACCCTTTCCATTCTTGCTAAAACGGGAGTCTTTAGCGAGTACTGGGGTCGTTTTCGACCCTTGTAGCGAAATGAGCGTTTCGAGCGCTCGTGTGACAAATAACGGAGATATATTCTCGCGAGTTAACGCGCAAAAACGTACAGCATCAATCCTTTAGAATACAATTATAATTAAAAGTTAAATCAGGAAAACTAAAAAACATAATTTTTGCTGCCTTACGCTTTTGAGTGATATAAGGTTTGTTTTATTATATTGCGTTATATATTTGAAAATAATAATGTTATCATTTTTGTCCTCACCTCAATCTACTCAATCTGCAGTCTCCCAAGGAAGTAGTTATAAAATTTTCGCAAATTTTGCTTTTAGGATAACTTTTTAATTTTGACTTGATTGTTTTCCTAAACGTTATCAAAAAGTCTATTCATTCTTTTCCGAACAGTTTTGAGTCTAATTTAAAGTACTTCTCTTTTAGCTGGACAGGGACAGAAGGCCCTGAAAGACGGAGGTAATTTTAATTTTGGAATTGTCTTTGCTAAGATAAAAGTATAATCGCATTTCACTTGTTTTCTATCTTGTTTGAAAATATTTTATCATATTTAATATACTTATTCTAATGCTTAAATTTAAACATTGATTTCATTTTCATATACTTCTTGTTGTTTTTTACTAATTATATCGTTAAATAGTTTTTTAATTCAAGTAATACTTTAATACTAAAACGTACTTCTCTTTTAGCTGGACAGGGAATGTCGGCAATGAAGGACGGAGGTAATTTTAATTTTGGAATAGTCCTTTGCTAAAATAAAAGTATAATCGCATTTCTCCAGTTTTCTTCAGTTTGTTTGAAAATACTTTATGATATTAAAAAATACATTTTATTTTCGTGAACTCTGTGCCATTTTTCTTACCATGTTTTTCATAAAATAGTTTTCTACTTTAAGTAATACGTTTTTTATTACTTAACGTAAATTATTATAATTGTTTTCCTAAACACTATCAAAAAGTCTATTCATTCTTTTCCAAGTTGTTTTGAGTAATTAAACGTACTTCTCTTTCAGCTGGACAGGGTATGTCGGCAATGAAGGACGGAGGTAATTTTAATTTTGGAATAGTCTTAGCTAAAATAAAAGTATAATCGCATTTCTCTAGTTTTCTGTTTTAAAATATTTTATTCTATTTAATATACTTATTTTAATGCTTAACGTTAAGCATTTATTTAATTTTCATACACTTTGTGTTCTTTTTTACTAATTATTTCGTTAAATAGTTTTTTTAACTATCAAAAAGTCTATTCATTCTTTTTCAAGCAGTTTTGAGTCTAATGAAACGTACTTCTCTTTTAGCTGGACAGGGAATGTCGGCCCTGAAAGACGGAGGTAATTTGAATTTTGGAATAGTTTACATTGTGGGGAAGAATGATGGCATGAAAATATACTTTTTTGACATTTTTCTCTAAAGACTTAACTTGTTCCCACTTTCCAACTTTTAAAGGTTATTTAAAGTGTTATCAATGCTTTTTTAAAGTGTTATCAATGCACTTCGATTCAGTTATGAATTCCCTTAAAAAAAAGGGTTATTTATTTAGTTTTGCGTCTGCGTGTCAGTTTAATTGATTTTTTATCTCTTTAGGCTTTAAAGGCAGGGATTCAAGTGAAACAGGCGATCGCAAATTACAATCGCTACTGGAAATGAATTACATTAGAACGTTTCTTGATAAAAACATCGTGACGTCAGCGTGACGTTTGCCTATGAAAAACGAGCTAGATAAAACGTCACAGCCTGCTTGGCGAATAAGAGGAGATCACTGACTGCTTGTGAGCTCTTATTGGCTCCATCCGTAGTGACGTCAGTTCCAAGTTAAGTTGATGATAATGTAATTCACTTCCAGTAGCGATTGCAATTCGAAGCGATTGCAATGGTGTTTCACTTGAATCCCTGCCTTAGATTGAAATTTTTCAATATTGTCAAGCTTGTTAGTGTTTCACAAGTTTCTTTCTGCATGCGTGCTGTTCTCTTTTGGTAACTTTTAAAGTTTCTTCTTTACTTTTGGTGATTGGTTCCGGTGAGAGTGTGCTTATAATAGAAGTTTTACTATTTCATAAAAATAAAGCACATGATTGACTCGCTTGTTCCAATATCGAAGAAACAGATCCACTTGTTGTTGAGATCTTAGATGTAGATTGCGTTCCTTCAGCTACAATATTTGAATTCAGCTCTTTAGATTGCTTTCCTATGATTTTTTGCCTATCCGTCTCTCTTTGGTCAAAATAAGATATTTTTGCTTTAGTCCCTAACAACATTTCTTGAAGGAAGTTTATCGAGCAAAAGCTGTGCTTTTAGTTTTGGATTTTCAATTTAATTTATTTATTGTGCATAAGTTTATACAGGGTGTCCTCTCCTATCGTGGCCCAATAGCTAATTTCTAAACCGTTAGAGATACGCATATAGTTTATTTAGGAAAAAATCTCTAAATTACGAAAGGAATTTTGGGTCGATGAAATGTTTTTCAAAAAATCAAATTTTGAAAGAGTTACGAAATTTTAATTTTTATAAGGCCCCCCCCAGTCCTATCAATCATATTTAGTAAAACATTTTTGACACTGTAACGTTTAAAACTTTAAAAAAATCACTGTTCTACGACTAAAATTGACCGAGTTATGACGTTTTGAAAAATCAAGATTTTGAAGGATTTCGCATACGGTCCCTTAAGCGATCTCTCCATGACGTCATGAAGTAATGCAAAATCTTGATTTTTTAAAACGTTATAACTCGGTCAATTTTTGTGGTAGGACAGTGATTTTTTTCTAGTTTTAAACGTTACAGTGTCAAGAATGTTTTACTAAATATGATTGATAGGACTGGGGGGCTGTGTAAAAATTAAAATTTCGTAACTCTTTCAAAATTTAATTTTTTGAAAAACATTGAATAGACCCAAAATTTTTTTCGTGATTTGGAGATTTTTTCCTAAATGAACTATATGCTTATCTCTAACGGTTTAGAAATTAGCTATTGGGTCACGATAGGAGTGGACACTGGACACCCTGTATATTTGTGAATCAAAAGAATGACCAAGCAATGTATTATTTACTAGCAAAAATACCCGGCGTTGCCTGGGTCAGTAATATTGAGAAACAATTTATATACTCAACCTTCGTTTTTTTTCCCCTGAACTGAAAGAACTCAAAACACACCGCTTTGACGATTTTTAAAATGTCGCCAAATTTTTGCGTAACTGTTTTGGGATACCTAGGATAATTATGCTCCCCTCCTTACTTTATGAAAATACATTAAGTATTATTATGTCACTAATTTTTGTCACAGAGAAATGGAAATCAAATGTTGAGATACTATTGCTGACCATAAAATGACGTTAAAATTTTTTATCCTAAATGATTTCGAAATTAATAGGGAACATTTAGCAATTATTTATGCAAAAATGCAAATTAATGGTAATTTTAGTCTTGTTTAAGGGTTTTATTAATTTAGTATGTGGATTACTTTACTTTTTGACATAATTTTAAAAAGGTTTTTAATGGATACATACGGAATCGGAAAACAAAAGGAAAAAAAATACGTAATAATACTTTACTTTTTACACAACATAACCAAAATAAAATAAAACAATTATTATCTGATATTTATCGACTGCGGCAAAATCTCAATCATCAATATAATACTCCAACTTTTCAAATGTGGGAGTATTATATCAATGATTGAGATTTTGCCGCCAGTCGATCAGATAATAATTGTCAGATAATAATTGTCAGATAATAATTGTTTTATTTTGGTTATGTCGTGCAAAAAGTAAAGTATTATTACGTAGTCTTTGGCACAAAAACTGGCGTCAGTTGAAAAAAATCGAGGAGAATCTCAGTTATTGAAATCTTGCAGCAAATTTGGCAAAATTCCAGTTCAATCGGATACTAAGAAACTGCCCTATTGTAAGTACCCAGAGAAAGTGACCAATCAACGCAAAAATATTTAAGAAATACCGTTAAGTTGTATTTAAAGCTCCATCAAATTGGAAAATAATGAACCTAATCCAGTTGCCAATCTCTTCAAGCGATTACGTTACCGATACTCTAAATCACATATTTACAAAACTCGAGAAAATAATTGATGCAGTGAACAATCTACTAATAAAGGAGTACAATTTATTCTACAAAATAATATTTGCGAGTTTCAAAGCACAATAAAAACACATTGTCTTAATGATAAATATTCTACTTACAACTAAGACTACAAAATGTTTTAAAATACAAATCATAGTAAAAGCTCGTTTGCCTACTGACGCGCATTTGTTTCCAATGTCTACTCGTATGTAAAAGCCTTTATATTAACCACGAAGCTGGAAAAAAATTACTTTTTGATTTGACTTGAGAAAAGCCTTGAACATTTAATGCGATAAGCGGAAATGATACACGCAATTCTACCTATCGACAGGGAGTTGAGATAATGCAATAAATACTGAATTAGTTTGATAGAAGCCTTCGCGGATTTATGCGAAAAATGTACCTTAAATTGGAATGAAAAAGCGCTACCAATCGAACTTTTTCGAATATCGTTATAAATTATAGCCTATATGTTATTCTGATGCATAAGCTACATTATGGTAAAAGTTTCATTGAAATCCGTTCAGTAGTTTTTGCGTGAAAGAGGAACAAACATCCAAACATCCAAACATCCAAACATCCAAACTTTCGCATTTATAATAGTAGTAAGATTTTGAATTAGTTTGTTCATTCATGACACCAAAACATGAGTTAATCAGCAAAAAAAATGATTAGCTCTTTAATATATTCTAAGCCTAATTTAAGGCGATAAATGACCCATTTTACCCCACGCTTGTTTTAATACTACAAAAAATTCAGTTTTACTGTTTTTTCTTCACCATTTTAGGAAGTTATTCCTGAAAATATGCTCTATGCAGTAGGTTAAAAACTTAACGTGTATTTTCATTTTATTTTCTTTAAGTCAAAAGTTTTTAAGATGAACATAGTCAAGTTTCTTTCAAGAAAAACACTTAATCGCTGTAGTATTTGTAACTTTAAAGTAGAAGTTACACCTTATTTTGCATACAAAATGTTGCCAGGCGTCAATAATGCACAACAATGGCAACAGAGAAAGAAAATGTCATTTGTACATTTTTTAAAAATTTTTCTAATAAACGTGACCCTTTTTAACCTCACCTGACCCTAAGAAACAAATGAGTGAATAAATAAGAGAAGGGATCATAAATAAGTTAATTAATGGAGCAAATTAGTAAATAATTACGTAAAAGAATGTCAATAAATTAATAAATGAAGAAATACGTAAGTGATTTAATAAATTAATCAATAAGTAAACGAAATGAACTATTTCACTTTGCCCCGTTCACTTTGCCCCGCGTGCACTTGACAAATTACACTAAACATTAAAAATCAAAACATGCCTAATTTAAAAAAAAAATAATGCTTTTAATAAATAATGCTGTTTATAATAATGTTTCTCTTTTGAGTCTGTTTTTAGATGCTTCAATGCAATAAACTAATAATGGATTACGTAATTATTTGCAGGACAACAGCTTTCTTCAATGGGACAAGATGCAGGTAAAATATATTTTCCTAAGCAGCTGAACTTTAATATTCGGGAAAAATAATAAAACTGTCTTGGACCAACAAGGACTGCATTGGGCATCAGTAGATCTCAATTAATAGTTTAAATGATAAACATAAAAATTTTATCATTTTATAATAACAAGAAATATTTTTGAAAAATCACAAATATTACAGTAAAGGTATCAAATTTTGAAAATAGCTTGTATAATTTTTTTCGTTGATCTTTGGAGCTACTTATTTTTTGACAGGAATTAACTATATGTCTAGGAACTTATTTGAAATACTGCTAGATAGGTTGCGCTGCAAACTGAAAATATTTACCTTTTCACTTTGCCCCATATTCCCCTATATTTGAAAAAAAAAATATATTGCTAAAATTTTTGTCCTCAGCTCAATTGCGCAGTCTGCAGTCTCCCAAGGAGGTAACAATACAATTTCTCAAATTTTGCTTTTAGGATAACTTCTTAATTTTGATTTAATTCTTTTCCTAAACGTTATTAAAAAGTCTATTCATTCTTTTCTAAGCAGTTTTGGGTATAATTTAAAATACTTCTCTTTTAGCTGGACAAGGACAGAAGGCCCTGAAAGACGGAGGTAATTTTAATTTTGGAATTGTCTTTGTTAAAATAAAAGTATAATCGCATTTTTACTTGTTTTTCATCTTGTTTGAAAATATTTTATTATATTTAATATACTTATTTTAAAGCTTAACTTTAAACATTGATTTAATTTTCATATACTTTGCGTTTGTGTTGTTTTTTACTAATTATTTCTTTAAATAGTTTTTTTCATTTTAGTCATACTTTTATTCTAAAACGTACTTCTCTTTTAGCTGGACAGGGAATGTCGGCCCTGAAAGACGGAGGTAATTTTTATTTTGGAATAGTCTTTGCTAAAATAAAAGTATAATCGCATTTCTCTAATTTTCTTTAGCTCATTTAAAAATATTTTATGATATTAAAAAATCCTTTTTATTTTCATACACTCTGTGTCATTTTTCTTACTTTTTTTTTCATAAAATAGTTTTTCAGTTGAAGTAATATACTTTTTTATAATTTTTTTTCGCAGCAAAAGCTGGCATGGAGCAGGGTGAGAATTATTTTATTATTAATTAAAATTGCTTCCTCATGCTAATTCTTTTCAAAGTAGTTCTAGAAATTTCAGAAAATTTTACTAGTGCTTCAATTGTCTGTGTAAAAAAACACGTATTAAATTGAGCCTAAAATTATTAATGTCGAGTCGACTGAAAATGAGACATTTTATACTTTAAAAAAAAACTTTTTTTTGCTTCACTTAATTCTGGAGTAAAATTAATTACTATAACTGCGGAACTCTTATGTATCCAAGTGATCATTGACTTTTTCAAAAATCTGAAATGATTCTCCAGTTATTTCAAAGTGCTTCAGCAGTTACATTCTCCTCTGGATAAAAGATGTTTTCCTATTATCAAACGGAAAGCTTCATAAAACGAACAGACTAGTTAAAACTATTCCATGAAAGCATTTTACGCGTAGAGTGACAAAATTCTCTCACTTTCAGATTAGCCATATGAGAAGCAATTGTTAAATATTTCATTTTCAGTACTTAGTTAATATTGAGTGCATGTATTGTATGTTTAAAATATTTTTTTCCTACAATTTAAAATGCTCAGTCTCTGACTTCCCTTCAACGTAAATACTTTTTAATTCGCTTTTATTAGTTTCACATGTGGGTTTGTTTGTATGTATGTATGTAACTCTGAATAAAAGATAAAATTCACGTTCTTACAAATCTAAAAGTAATATATCTATTACTATCTACTTATATTAAAAACTGAGTATCTTTCTAACTTTCTTTCTAACTATCTTTCTATCTTTCTATGTCACGCTTCTTTCTCCTGAACGCCAATGAACTGAAAGTCGAACCAGGTACCGATAGATAGGTCATTTTTCAGGCTTCATTAGTTTCAATTTATATAATTATACGATTTTAATTAGCGAAGATATCAATTAATAAGTAGTCAAATTTAAAGCGATTAAGCCTAATAAATGATTAAGTATGAAATCCATTCTTGCAAACCGTCGTTGCTATGAAACAGTAATAACAATGAAAATGAGAATTTTGAATGAAGGCTTAACTAAATCAAACACGAAACTCATAAGCGGGCGACTTACATAGTATTTTTATCGCTAGCTACTTGTAATATTTTGAAACATTCATTTGTTGAAGAGCCATCTACTTATATTAAAAACTGAGTATCAAAGTCTGCTTTTTTTCCTTTGAGCGAGCTGAACTTACTGAAACTTTCCTCACCATCTTGAAGACACGAAGCATCTCAATAATTCGAATGATTTTTTTTAAAACAGGAAAAAAGTAAAGGCGTGAAGCGCCTGTTAGCGAGCTGCCTTGGCGGGGAGTAGTTTCTTGAAATTTTCCTCACTACTTTCAGGGCACGAAGTGCCCGTGCAACGCCGGGCCACGTGCGTGGTATGTCTTGAAATCGAATGAACATTAAATTATATCAAATAATATAACTTCAGAATGAGGTAAAAGTTAGAGAGGGGGGACGTTATGCATCAACATGCCGCAGGAAGCTAATCTAGCTGCCCTGGCAGCTAGTTATTAATACTAAAGGCTGAACTATACTACATGTTGATGTGTTATAAGTGCATGTAAACTTAGCGGATATTCAATAGTTTTGAAAATTAGAGGGAAATCAGTTAGAGTATCATAAAATACTCTATTCATCTCTAAAAGCGTAGTTTTTAGTTTTTTTTTTTTTTTTTTTTAATATAATTTAATTATAGTTTCACGTGTAGGTTTGTTTGTATCTATGTATGCATGTAACTCTGAATAATGAAAGATAAAATTCACGTTCTTTAAAAATGCAAAAATAATATATTTTATACTATTATTAATATGAAGGCTAAACTTTATTACGTGTTGATGCATTATAAGTGCATGTAAACTAAGCGAATATTCAATAGTTTTGAAACTTCTTTATAATTTGATTTACTCTAAAAGCGTATTTTTTAGTTTTTTAAACTATATTTAGGATTATTTTATACTTTCTGTGTTTCAAATTTATATCTCGGAGGCACATTTCTCTTTCACAGCGGCGTGACGGTACAAATGTGAAATAACGCTGTTTATAATATTGTTTATCTTTTTAGTCTGTTTTTAGATGTGTCAATGCAATAAACTAATAGTGGATTCCGTAATTGTTTGCAGGGCAACAACTTGCTTCAATGGGACAAGATGCAGGTAAAATATCTTTTTCTAAGCAGCTGAACTTTAATATTCGGGAATAATAAAACTGTTTTGGACCAATAATTTTCATTTGGGGTATTAATTCAAAATATTTTAAGGATTCTTTCTCTTTTTTCATTTGTAAAGAAAAAACAAAAGGAAAAAAGTGACCCTATCGCATATTGTTTATTTTTTTATTTTGTTTTTGGTAGGTAGGCCACAATCTTGTTTTCCAGAGAGTACACAAATTGAAAATAGTCTATTTGAGCCCAATCCCGTAGCTTTTGTGAAATATAGCTGTCATAAAAGACGCTTAACCTTGAAAGAGTTCAACTCTGCTTGGGGTGATAGGATAGAATTCTTGTATTGACGTGAGCTCCATAGCTATTCCAGTACACTATTAGCAAAGAAATACGGAATTTCTTCACTCCTCATTTGCCAAATGGAAACAGTTTACCCTTCAATCTGTCGGAGTTTAAATTATCAGAGTCTAATAATACTTATTTTAATTTTTTGAAGGGGAAAAAGTAACATTCAAAAAATAATATATGAAGCAACGTCATTTAAAATGAACGTGTAATATGTTCACGAATAAATTTCGCTTTCATAAACTGGATTTGATTTAATAATTTTCTTGCATGGATTTTCTATACGGCATCTTAACCCAAACATATGAGTCATCTTACTCCAAGATTGGGGAAATGGACTGCAGCATGGATCGAAATAGCCGAGTTGGCGGCGTATTGCATGTTCCTGCCTTAGCCCTTGCTTAGGGGCGTTTATTCACTGCTTTATACCCGAGCTCTGCCTTAAAAAATTTTTGAGTTGTACCGTACCAAGTGCGGTCGCTCGCTGGTATTCTAATTTCACATTAGCTACCAGTTTTTTTTTAGCTCTCTTTGCTTTATAAGAGGATTTTCGACTCCAACTCGGCGAGTTTCGTATTCCATGCTGATGAGTGCATAATAAGCACGAAACTGCAGTCCATGGATCAAAATAGCCAAGTTGGCGGTGTATTGTAAATAAGAGTCTTCTTAAAGTCATTCCTGGCAGGAAAAAAACAGGCAAGAGCTTTAAAAAACAGAAATTCAATGGTAATGAGTTTTTCCAAAATGTGTCTGAGGTTGGATACAAAAAAAAAAAAAAAGTTAAAAAAAAAGGATAAAAGAAAAAAAAAGGCATGAGCTTTAGAAAAACAGAAACTCAGTCGTAACAAGTTTATCTTAAATGTGTCCGAGGTTGGATGAAATAAATAAATAAATAAATAAAGCATGAGATTTAAAAAACAAATTCAGCAGTAACGAGTTTATCTTTTAATCTTAACAGTCACGAGTTTATCGCTTTTGAGGGACATAATGTTTGTTTTATTATACATTTGAAAATAATAATTCCAACAATTTTGTCCTCAGCTCAATCTGCAGTCGCCCAAGGAGGCAGTTTGCTTTTTGGATAACTTTTTACTTTTGACTTAAGCGTTCTCCTAAACGTTATCAAAAATTCTATTCATTCTTTTCCAAGTAGTTTTGGGTATAACTAAACGTACTTCTCTTTTAGCTGGGCAGGGAATGTCGGCCCTGAAAGACGGAGGTGATTTTTATTTTGGAATAGTCTTTGCTAAAATAAAAGTATAATCGCATTTCTCTAGTTTTCTTTCGCTTATTTGAAAATATTTTATGATATTAAAAAATACTTTTTATTTTCATAAACTCTGTGCCGTTTTTCTTGCTATTTTTTTTTTTCATAAAATAGTTTTTTACTTTAAGCAATACTTTTTTCATACTTAAAGTAAATTCAATATAATTGTTTTCCTAAGCACTATTAAAAAGTCTATTCATTCTTTTCGAAGTAGTTTTGAGTCTAATTAAACGTACTTCTCTTTTAGCTGGACAAGGAATGTCGGCCCTGAAAGACGGAGGTAATTTTAATTTTGGAATAGTCTTTGCTTAAATAAAAGTATAATCGCATTTCTCTCATTTTCTTTAGCTTATTTGAAAATATTTTATGATATTAAAAAATACTTTTTATTTCATAAACTCTATGTCGTTTTTCTTACAATTTTTTTTTCATAAAATTGTTTTCCCGTTGAAGTAATACTTTTTTTATATATTTTTTTTTCACAGCAAAAGCTGGCATGGAGCAGGGTAAGAATTATTTTATTATTACTTAACATTGTTTCCCATGCTAATTCTCTTCAAAGTAGTTCTCAAAATTTCAGAAAATTTTACTAGTGCTTCAATTGTCTGGGTATAAAAACACGTCATTAACATGTCGACTGGAAATGAGACATTTTATACTTAAAATATTTTTTTTTTTTTGATTCACCTAATTGTGGAGTAAAATTAATTACCATAACTGCGGAACACTTATGTATCCAAGTGATCATTGACTTTTTCAAAAATCTGAAATGATTCTCCAGTTATTTCAAAAGTGATTCAGCAGTTACATTCTCCTCTGGATAAAAAATGTTTTCCTATCAACGGAAAGCTTCATAAAACGAATAGACTAGTTAAAACTATTCTATGAAATCATTTTACGCATAGAGTGACAAAATTCTCTCATTTTCAGATTAGCCATATTTGAAGTAATTGTTAAATATTTCGTTTTCAGAGCTTAGTTAATGTTGAGTGCAGGTATTGTACGTTTAAAATATTTTTTCCTATAACTTAAAATGCTCAGTCTATGGCTCCCGTTCAACGTAAATACTTTTTTTTATACTTTCTTCGTTTCAAATTTATATATTGAAGGCACATTTCTCTTTCACAACGGCGTGACGGCACAAATGTGAAATAACGCTGTTGATAATATTGCTTATCTTTGTAGTCTGTTTTTAGATGTGTCAATGCAATAAACTAATAGTGGATTCCGTAATTATTTGCAGGGCAACAACTTTCTTCAATGGGACAAGATGCAGGTAAAATATCTTTTTCGAAGCACCTGAACTTTAATATTCGGGAATAAAAAAGGACAATTAATCATTATTTCATTTGGGGTATTAATTCAAAATATTTTTGGAATTATTTCTCTTTTTTATTTTGAAGGAGAAAAGAATAGGAAAAAAAACCCCTATCGTTAACTGTTTATTTATTTATTTATTTATTTGTTTTGAGTCGGTAGACCACAATCATGTTTTCTAGAGAGTTCAAAAATTCAAAATAAACTATTTGAGCCCAACCCCGTACCTTTTGTGGAGTATACTGCCGTGCTAAGCACAAAAGTCGTATCTGCACTTTTTGACAAAATTGAGTCATCGCCACCAGGTAGCTCTTTGTGACGTATTTTACCCAAATAAAAAATTATATGGTTATTTGAGAACGGGAAATATTTAAGGCAGGGATTCAAGTGAAACAGGCTATCGCAAACTGCAATCGCTACTGGAAATGAATTACATTAGAACGTTTCTTGATACTGGAAATGAATTACATTAGAACGTTCATCGTGACGTTTGCCTATGAAAAACGAGCTAGATAAAACGTCACAGCCTACTTGGCGAATAAGAGGAGATGGCCGACTGCTTGTGAGCTCTTATTGGCTCCGCTCGTAGTGACATCAGTGCCAAGTTAAGCTGATGATAATGTAATTCACTTCCAGTAGCGATTGCATTCGAAGCGATCGCATTGCTGTTTCACTTGAATCCCTGCCTTAGCTTAAATGTGTCTGAGGTTGGATGTAAAAAATAAAATAAATAAATAAATAAAAAATTAAACAAAGCATGAGCTTTAAAAACAGAAATTCAGCAATAACGAGCTTATCTCGATCGTGTCCGTGCACGCTTTTGAGTGACATAATGTTTGTTTTATTTTACTGTATTGTATGTTAAAAAATAAATAAATAATGCTAAAATTTTTCCTAAACGTTATCAAAAAGTCTATTCATTCTTTTCCAACTATTTTTGAGCCTAATTAAACGTACTTTTCTTTTAGCTGGACAGGGAATGTCGGCCCTGAAGGACGGAGGTAATTTCAATTTTGGAATAGCATTTCTAAAATAAAGTATAATCGCATTTCTCTAGTTTTCTTAAGCTTATTTGAAAATAGTTTATGATATTAAAAAATACTTTTTATTTTCATAAACTCTGCGTCATTTTTCTTACTTTTTTTTCATAAAATAGTAATAGTTTGTTTATAATTTTTTGCTAAAATAATTTGCCTTTGCTAAAATAAAAGTGTAATCGCGTTTCTCCAGTTTTCTTTAGCTTATTTGAATATATTTTATCTATCTCTATGCATTAAAAAAAAGTAAGCTCAAAGATAGTGTTAAAGGATGTTTGTGGCCGGACTGCGCCCAGGCGGCCCCATAGCACCTACAGACTTGAAATTTGGTACAAAATTAGTCCAAGCCCCATCGACTTGCATGTCGGAGCCATTCTTCTTAATTTCGAATTAGTTTTTTTTTAATTAATTTTTTAAGCGCAACTTTCACATTATTCACGAAATTGGGGGGCAAAAATCTCTCCCCACTCCTTAATGTTATCTGTCGTTGGAAAGAGTTTTTTTTTTTTTTTTTTTGAAGAAGAAGAAGATGTGTGTTCCATTTCTCTCCATCAATTATAACAGGAGATAGAGGTGATTCTAATTTAGCTATTTTTCAAGGCTCAAATCGAGCAAAATTATATTACCATTCAACCAAACTGCTTCAAAATCTTTTCAACAAGGTCGTGTTCGACAAACAAAACCGGTGGTTCTTCGTTTTGTTTATTGCTCGTCTTATAATTCAACAAAATATACACGACTGCTTTTTCCGCATGTTTTCTTTACTCTTTTTTTAGCATTAAAGAAAGGTTGTCATGACTCTTATATGGTATTTTACTTTAAGTGATTTCATATGAATTACATTGCGTGTTTAAGTTAAGTCTTTTTTCTGCAAAGGAAAGGAACTGGATTTTCTTTTTGGGCTAGATATTTTACTATGTTTTTTAGTTATATACATTTTTTTTTTTTCATTTTTATTTCAGGAGGGAGAAGGGGGGGGGGGTCTTTTTTTATTTGGCGAATTATTTTAAGTTGCAGAGGAACTGTTACTGTGCTTTTAAAGGGTATGTCAGCATTTCAGAAAAAAAATGATTATTTTACATCAAGATGGGGGAGGAGGGAGGGAGGGGGTCATATCGAGCCGCCGAAATCGGTGAAGTAGTCGCTGCAGGCGACGAACGAAAGTTGGTGAGCGAAACGAGCAGGGGGCGGAGCCCCCTTGTGATATTAAAAAATACTTTTTGTTTTCACAGAGTCTTATAACTGCTCATAACACGCAAACGTACAAAACCAATCCTTCAAAATCAAATTATAATTAAAAGTTAAATCAGGAAAACTAAAAAACATAATTTTCTGCTGTCTTACGCTTTTGAATGACATACTGTTTGTTTTATAATATTGTGTTATACATTTGAAAATAATAATGCTAACATTTTTGTCGTCATTTCAATCTGCTCAATCTTGCTTTTTTGGATAACATTATCAAAAAGTCTATTCATTCTTTTCCGAACAGTTTCGAGTCTAATTTAAAGTACTTCTCTTTTAGCTGGACAGGGACAGAAAGCCCTGAAAGACGGAGGTAATTTTAATTGTGGAATTGTCTTTGCTAAAATAAAACTATAATCGCATTTCACTTGTTTTCTATCTTGTTTGAAAATATTTTATCATATTTAATCTACTTATTCTAATGCTTAAATTTTAACATTGATTTCATTTTCATATACTTCTTGTTGTTTTTTACTAATTATATCGTTAAATAGTTTTTTAATTTAAGTAATACTTTAATACTAAAACGTACTTCTCTTATAGCTGGACAGGGAATGTCGGCCCTGAAGGACGGAGGTAATTTTAATTTTGGAGTAATCTTTGCTAAAATGAAAGTATAATCGCAGTTCTCTAATTTTCTTTAGCTTATTTGAAAATATTTTATGACATTAAAAAATGCTTTTTATTTTCATTAACTTTGTGTCGTTTTTCTTATTATTTTTTTCATAAAATAATTTTTTGCTTTAAGTAATACATTCTTTATAATTTTTTTTTGCAGCAAAAATGGACATGGATCAGGATTAATTTTGTTTTATTTAAAAAAAAAAATGTTTCACCATGCTATTTTTTTAAAGTAGTTTTCGAAATTTCAGAAAATTTTACTGGTGCTTCAATTTTCTGTATATACAAACAAGTATTAAATTGAGAATAAAATTATTAACGTGATCTGCAAATAAGATCCTTAAAGTAAACATGTATAACGTCACTTAATTTTGAAGAAAAATTAATATACACACTATATATATAATCTGAACTGCGGAATTCTTATTACTAGTGCTGTGCAATAAAGAATGATCACAAACTAATAAAACATAATTATGTAAACTAATCCTTCAAATATTGACTACATTTTTCAGACTTTATCCCCAATCAAAATACACCAGTCGGATCTTTTCTTCTTGTCTTCAAAGGCATGCTGGAAACCATTTTTAAACACATCCTTCAAAATCACATACTTTCTTAGGTTCAAATTTCTATTTTAAAAGCACACTTCTCCTTTACAACAACAGCGTGTTATTGTAAAACAGCAGTTGAAAACTTTGTACTATGTGAAATGAGTAAAAATAGACAACGTTTAAACAGTACAAATAAATACAATTAAAAGAGTTTAAAACTCAGCAAACAGCCGTTTCGGGGCTATAAACTGCAAGCTCCATCATCAGTACATAAAAATAAAAATAAAATGAAAAGACAGGTACTGTCTGTTTGCGTATTGTGCGCCTGGCAGCCACGAACGCTTCCATTTGAAAAAGGGGAGATAATTTGAAGGATGCGCGCTTTCCGATGCCTTCAGTTTTTTTTTTCGCTTGCTACTTCCTCGTTGCATTTCCCCCCGATTTCGAGAAAGTCAGAAGTGACTTGGCGCGTGCGCAGATTCGACGAAGGTCTCGCGAAAAAATGTTAGACAGTACACATGCCAAAGACTGACAAGTGAACCGAGGTTCACTTGTCAGTCTTCGGCATGTTATTTTTATGCACTGATGATGGGACTTGCAGTTTATAGCCCCGAAACAGCTGTTTGATGAGTTTTTAACTCTTTTAATCGTATTTTTTTTTGTACTTTTTAAACGTTGTCTATTTTTACCCAA
Organism: Uloborus plumipes; assembly: GCA_038373865.1. NCBI lineage: Eukaryota > Metazoa > Arthropoda > Arachnida > Araneae > Uloboridae > Uloborus > Uloborus plumipes. Next base: position 90,187 of record JAXGGA010003000.1, on the reverse strand, counting down.
CAACAGCGTGACTGCACAAATGTGAAATAACGCTGCTTATAATAGTGTTAATATCTCTTTGTAATTTGCTTTTAGACGTTTCAATGCTGTATACTAATAATGTCTTACGTATAATTATTTGCAGGGAAACAAATTCAATCAATGGGAGGCGATGCAGGTAAAATATCATTTTCTAAACAGCTGAACTTTAATATGCGGGAATAATGAAACTGTTTTTGAACCATAACGCTTAGAAAATTGCTTGCTTATTATAGTTATTTTTTCTTTTTTTTCCAGCTAAATCTGCAATGAAACAAGGTAAGTTTGATTTGCAAACAAGTGCATGGCACAGTTTGTCACAACTACTTAATTTTACATTTGATTTCCTTTTATCTATACTATTCAAATCTATGAGCTTCTATCTCTCTGTCTGTCTGAAGCTGCAACTCCTCAAAAGCCGCTGAGAGTAGAGAATGGAACAAGGTACCATTCGATTCGAAAATTTTCAAGGAAAGCAATACGACCAACCGAGTAATTGTACGACTTCAATTAGCTGATACATTAATTAAAACGTTAATTAGTTTTCCAACTTTTTAAAATTTTAAGACTTTTGTTTCTTTCCGTTGCCATTCTGAATACGCATTAAAAAAAGTTTTAACAATTGTTTTTAGTTTGGAATTTTTTCTGACTAATAAAATTATAAAGAACTTTTTCGTCATTTCTCTTTTATTCTAAATAATGAATCAGTTTCAGAAAATAAACATAACCCTCTTTGAAAATAAAGCTGCTGAAGACCTTAAAGTACAAGTACAAAGTACAGTATAAGTTTATACGAGTACAAGTACAAACTTTTAACCCCTTTCTTTGTTGCGTAGGGGGTTAAAACATATTTTTATGATGTTAACTGCTTTTCTTTACCTGATTACTTAATTGTGTATAAAAGTGAAACTTATAAAAGAAAATCATTCAAGAGCAATTATTTTGTTTCAGGTCAACAGATGGGTGGCGGTATGATGAAAAGAGGTACGGCTGTGTTTTTGAGCTAATGTAAAATTTTTTTTGTAACATTCTATATTCAGATTTCTAGGTTTTCTGGAAAACCTAAAAATGTCATAAAATGTTTTTTTGAACACTACACTGTAAAAAACAATGTTGTTTTTACAGTATAATACAGCTAATTTTATAGTAATTCTACAGTATTAAACTGCAAAATTGCTAATTTTACAGTAATAGGCTGTAAAATTGACAGTTTCACTATAACAAACTGTAAAATTGCTAGTTTTACAGTTTATTACTGTGTATTTTACAGTGTTAACTGTAACCTCTGCTGCCGTATTATACTGTAAAAACAGATTATTTTTTTCAGTGTAGGGAAATCAAAAGAACTCAGTAAAAGTTTTACTTCACGATTAAAGGATGATGTTTTCTGATAACTTAGGGGTAAAACATTGCCTTTAGTTTTCTTTATTACAGTATTTTTTTCCTCCAGACGAACGATACCAAAGGCCTTTTTTTTTAAATAAAAATTTAAATTGTTTTAGCATAAAAGTATACATTTTTCATAGAGACACTGTGTTGAAGATATTTTCTTCCTTCTTCGTCTCGTCTTCTTTTCGTTTAATTCAACGAAAAAATATTTTAAACCGAACTATATGATGACTATTGGATGATGAAAATGAGTTTTTTATTTGTTTAAAGAGAAGTGTTTTTGATTCCTCACGCTTTGTTTTCAGCTTAAATCAAAAACAGAACTTTGTACAATGAAGCTGAAGTAAAATAGATGGCAAAAATGCAAAAGGAAAAAAAATGCAGAAACAGCTGTTAACCTTTCTAGGATCCGTTCGTTTTTTTTTTCTTAATTTAAAAACAAAAAGTCTTTTCTACACTTTTCTTGCAGATGTTAAAAATCGTATGACGCATGTAAAAAAAATGTTGAATTTCAATACTTTTATTTATCGGCATTGGTTTATTTGATTTAAAACTGTTTTCTGAAGAAATTTATGACCACAAAAATAATAATTGCACCAGCACTCATTTTATAGTTTAAATTCTTGTGGTAAAAGTTCAATGAGCTTATCTGAAAAATATTTTTTAAGTAAATTATACTTGTACCAATTTATAGCATTCGACAAAATATAAAATTTCAGCTTCACAAAACAATGGAGAATAGTTTTGCAGAAAAGCGCTTTCCAAGGCAAATTTCACTTTAACAACAACAAGCATGTAACAATATGAAATTGAGCGAGACTTTTAAATTTAGTTGAATAAGATGATGCTTGATTGTAACTATATAAACATGTTTCATTTTATAATTTGCCTCAGTCTCTGATTTGTTTCATAAAATTCTTACGAATTGATTATTGCTTCTTTTTTTTCTCAGGTCAGAAAGCTCAGTCACAACTTACGGATCAAGGTACGATTTTTTCGTTTTCTTTCTTTCTGTCTGTTTTTTTAGCCTACTTTCCCGTTAAAAATAAAAAAAAGACGAAAAAAGTATTAAAAGTAGCTTAATGCATCTAAAAAATATCGCCAAGTCCAAAAAATATCGCCAAGTTAAAAAAAATATCGCCAAGTCCAAAAAATATCGCCAAGTTAAAAAAATAAAGAGGTAATATGAATATCGAAAAATTAAAAATTTGAAAGTAGGGTATTGAGATGGGGAATTTGTGTGTCTGTCGGTCGGTCGGTCGGTCGGTCGGTCTGTCTGTCCCCCCCTAATAACTTTTGAATGAACATTCCGATTTGGACAAACTTTTTTTTGTTGGAAAGATCTCGGCGAGTACAGCTCATTCCCATATTTGATTTTTTGATTTGAACAATTTTTGGTTCAAATTTGAGCCGTTCAAACAACCGGTCCCGCGATACTAACTTTTTAATGAACAGTCCGATTTGAACAAACTTTTTTTTGTTGGAAAGAACTTTTCAAGGATACTTCATTCCCGTATTTACATTTCCGATTTGAACAATTTTTCGTTCAACATTGAACCGCTCAAGCAAGCTGTCACCCCTAATAACTTTTGAGTAAACAGTCCGAAAAAAAAATGACTGACTGTGCAGACGATTTTTTGTTTATTTATTCATTTGTTTTATTGAATTTATTATTATTATTATTATTATTTTTGGCAGACGATTTTTTTTGTAACAAAAATGTTTCATTCACAGGGCATTTTATTCTTTATTTATATTTAACAACTGGCAACGGATTAAAAGTGAAATTCGAGACATTTTATCAACGGACGAGTTTTTTTTTCTTTTTTTTTTCTTTCTTTGATAAAATGTGTTTTGATGTACTTTGTACTTTTAATTTTTTTTTGAAAACAATTGAGGAATTTTTCTACGGAAGAACTGTAACAGTTACATTCTTTAAAAGGTGCGACAAAACTTTATTTATTCATTTATCTACTTTTTATGTGTCTATTTCATCTGATGAGAGGGGTATATTTTGCTTTTAGAAATCAGCTTCAAGTGCTAAAAAGGTATGTTTGACATAATTTTTAGTCTTAGATAATCAAGAGAATAATAATCAGATGCTAGAATGCCGATGTCGATGTACGGGAAAGTAGGCTCGTTTAGTTCTTGACAGAACTTCTTGTTATACATATAATTAAGATATTCGCACTATGTAAACAAAAGGCGGGCATAACTTATCAGCATTTAGCATTTTCCACGATTTAGTGAGACACTTTTGCCCTATTAATGTTACTGAAACTGCTCTGGGTGGTTTTAAAAATGTTCTGAGATGATTCGTTAAAATTTTATCAAACAAATACTACATGCGATTTAGCTTTCTCAAAAAACGTTATCTATTTCAGAACCGAAACCAGAATTTAGTTTCGGGGATTTCATTTCTCGTGAAATCTATATGGTTAATAAAATTTAATTACATATTCTATATTTCATTAGTTTTTGTTAGAGTAGATGTTAAAAGGGAGTTAACATGAAAAATGTAAAAAAAATTAAAAAAAACGCATCTTTTCATTGTAAGAAAAAAAATCTGTCTTTTAATCACTCAAGAGGATAGATGTGTTTACCCATATATGCGCATTTCAAGTAATAGTTCAGAACTTTCTATTTCATGACACTTATAAAATGTGCTAAATATACAAATTAGTACTTTCAAGTTAAAAAAAATCGGTGTTTTTGTTAGTGGTATTCGAAGTTTGAAGGGAAAAGGTGTATCGGTTTGAGATAACTGCAATAAAAATATTGGAGAAAAAACATCTAATTTGTACATGTATTCAATAATGATAATTTCGCTTTTCAAATTCAATTTCAAAGTAAATGAGAAAATTGAAACAAAATAACAATAATAATTTTTTCAGCCAAAAATGTGCGTGACAAGTATTTTTTGGAATAGTTTTGAAAAATTTCGGAGGAGATAAGAACCCTAAAAACCCACCCCTTAAACACGGCCCTGATCTATTTCTATCTAAATACATTTTGCTTAGTACAATACCGCAAGGCCCATCATTTCAGATTTTTCCGGGGGGGGGGGGGAGGGGTCAAACGGTGCAAATCCAATGTAAACTTCATAAAAAAACTAACAAAAAACACGGCCTCTAATGTGTAAATACATTGATTTTTCAAAGTCAAGGGGGTGCAATTCACTACCCCCCCCGAACCCTTTAAATGACGGGCCTACAATGCCGCCATGAATCTGAACATGGCTTATCCTAAAAGTTTTTGCTTAATATGTATACTGCCGTGCTAAGCGTAAAAGTCATACCTACAGACAACTTCAAAATGATAAATTGCCGTTTAAAGTTTTGAGTCCTAATGCATTTGTTTTAGATGAAATTTTTTCAATTTTTTTTTTTTGCTATTTACCATGGACAAAAGGGCCAAAAGGGGACAAAAAGACCATAAAACATTGTGTTTGGGTGAAACATGTGACTAGGAACAAGCTGGTGACAGTAAGTCATTTTTGACAAAAAGTGCAGATACGACTTTTGTTCTTAGCATGACAGCATAGTGGAGTGGTTTCCAACCTGTGGGACGTGACCACAAGTGGGGTCCCAAAGCATTTCTTATGGGGTCGCGACATTGTCCCAAGATTTAAAAAAATTATTATTACAAGTTTGAAAAGTGATATACATATATATACAGGGAAAAAATAGAAATTCTTTTGAGTAGCATCAATATTTGAGCGCATTGGTGAATTCAAAAGAGGGGCTATAGTGCTGGCGTCACCACCCCTAAGTTAGAACTTTATCCCCCCCCCCCTTCCCGTAACGTCTTCTTTCGATTTAAGAACTTCAATCTCTACAAATTTCCGCGAAAGTCTCCAATTTCACTTCTTCGAAAAATCAACAATTGTCTAAAATTTCGCGTTTAGAACAATATCGAACAGTTTCTGGAAGAGCGTCTTTGCTCCTCATTTCTTACTCTTACGTCATCAAAGATGGCGTAAAAATGACTTTCTATGATTTAATTTTGAGAATATTTCGGGGGAAAAGTCCGAACCTAATCCCGCTCCGCAACTTCATCAAAAATTGGGATTTTTGAACTTTAATTTCGAAATAAAAAAAAGAAAGAAAGAAAATCCTGGAGTGTGCCTGCACACAAGTAACGATATCTAAAATTACATTTTTCGAACTTAAATTTCAAAAAATATCCAGGGGAAAGTCTCTGAGCAATACCCACCATCATTAAAAATGACTTACTATTGTGTATTTTCGGACTTCAATTTCGAAATATTTCCGGGGGAATGCCCCATTCCCCTCCACCACTACAAAAATCCGTCTAAAATATGGAGCTTTAAGTTCTTCAGTTGGTATAAAGGTGGTAGCGACGTAAAAAAAAAAGGGAATTACTGGTATAGTGAATTTTACAGTTCAGTATCAATTTTACGAAATGTTGTAATCTTCTCTTTCATGTTTCTTACAGCTCAACAAGGTGGTCAGATGTTTCAACAAGGTCCTCAATCGTTTATGGGCCAAGGTAAGCAAACCGCATTATTTTATTTATTTATTTATTTATTTTTTTTTTTCGAATATGCTGCTGAAGTGCCTTTTTTTTAACCCCCGACGCAAAAAGGATGGCCTAAGCGGAGAAGGAACTAGCGATTAAACGGATGAACCGCATTTGAAAACTTTTTTTTTTTTTGAAAGTAAAGTTGATCGAGAGTGTTCGTAACACTTTCTTTCTTGAAATTTTTTTTTAAAAACTTCGAGTCACTGTTTCGTTTTCGCTACTGACGTCACTAGACAAATTGGTCTTAGCAAATCCGCTTTATAGAAGATCTGGCATTTTAGATCAGATTTTTCATTGTTGCTGAGCTCGGGTTACCAGAAATCCAAAATGGCTGATGCGTCGGCCTGGCTTAACACCAGAGTTTCTTCATTTGTGCCGTCATACCAGACCTCGCTTTGTTTTAGGAATTGGACATTTTAAAAAAGTAATTAATTTATGAACTGTTAAAAAAAATGAAATATTTTCTTTTTTATTCTACAAATATCAGTGACTAAAAGCAATACTTTTGGCTGAAGGAAATGACCCTCCTTCCTATTTCATAATTTTGAGCATTACTTTAGAAGTTAATTTTTTGCTGATGCGACAAAATTACTGAAAGTAGAGCAATCACAGACCAAAGTTACTCTGAATGACTATAATTTCAATACAGTTCCTTAATCCCATATTTTCTCAAATTTCGGCAAATTGTTCGATTTATTTTATTTCATTACTTTTTCTAGGTCGCAGAGGAAGAAAAAGGACCCAGGAACAAGGTAGATTTTTAATATTTATTTAAATATAAATTATTTTGTTTATTTCATTTAAATAGACAGTGCCTCTTTATGTAATGCTTTGTAATTAAAATCTATGGGATTGTACAAATACCTATAGGCGTTAAATTTTTATGTAATACGAACGACTAATTTTGTAATGTCACTGAGCGGAAAAATAAAATTTAAATCCTTTTAATACAGAAATAAATAATAGAGAAATAAAATTAAAAAAAGTATAATAAATACAAATCTTGGCAACGTCGCACATACAAATCGCATTACATCTTCCATACAGAACCTTCCCGTGTTATTTACATTTATTCAAGTTACATTCCCAAATATATTTAAAATAAAAAATGAAATTAAGGGTGCCCATAAGATGGTATTAATGTATATTTTCATTTCTGGGAATACACTGTCCTCATTATTCATTACTTTTAAATTTCATACTTGCTAATGAGTGCGATCCCAAAATTCGTCTCAGAATAAGTAGAGTGTTTCTAAATATTAGTTTTTAAACAGAACCATTGCATTTGCTATAAACTATTTTTGAGACAGAAATGCGGGTTCAAATTTTTAAGAAAAGTATTTGTAACATCTTTGCTATAAAAATAGAAGTTCATTTCTAAATATTGATCGAGACATACACCCATTTCAATAAAACCCCTATAATTTCCAAAATGATACTGAGAATATGTATATTATTCATATTATTTTCAAACAAAAAGCTGTTAATAATTTAATTTTTGCCGAGAAAATTACCTTAAACCCTAATAAATTAACAAAACAAATTTAAAAATCTGATTGCATAACAATTTCATTACTGAAACGAATTATTGGCGAGAAATACGAAACTCCTTTATGAAGCCATGATTTATAACGAAATGCATTTTTGAATTTATAAAAGGCATGCAAAAAGCAATTAAACCGTGAAGTAGTATTTTTGATTTAAATTTGTCTTTTCTCATCGAGCAGTTATCTCTTAATTCTATAGTTTAATTCTTGTTTTCTGACGACATGATTAAACAAAGTGATTATCTTTCAGATGAAGAGCCGATGCCAGAAAGAAGACAACGCAGGAGAAATAACAGGAGACGATGTAAGTTTCTTTTTGTTCCTTAAACTGGAATCGGCATTATTATCATTCTTTAGATTCTAAAGCTTTACGTTATACTTCATTGAACTAATCAATTTGTAGTTCTAGAGCTTGAATACGCTACTTTGCGGTGATTTTAGAAATTACCGAAAGAGGTAAAACATTCCGTTCCACCTTTTACCTTTGTAGTAAATGGTATTCAGTGGAAAATGGCTTCAGACAATTTTTGATTTAACGTAATTTTACTAGAAAAGAAAACCCCATAACAATGATAAAAAGCTACTGTGTCGTTCACTAAGCTTTAAAATCAGATTTCAAGTTACGGCATTTGTTTGTTTTATGTTTTCAACTGCCATGAACAAGAGAATTCGGCGCCTCTTATAGTTCATTGGAATTGCGATTGGGAAAAACACGAGGGGAATAAAAAAATATGATGCCTCCTTTATCATAAAAACTTCATCAATGAATAACAGCAAAAGTTATTAGATATGTCACATCCTGAACTTTCTTCTGAACAGAAATATCTTTCTGTTTTCCGCTATTGCTGAAGACAGGTATTCAATTATTTCGGAAGAACTCATCGTGCAATTGGCTTGTTTAGCCATGAATTTAACTCTTTAACAGTTTCATCTCCCCCCCCCCCCCGAGTTCGGTCTAAAAAAATTTTCAATTCTTTGACGCGTATTTTGTTTATTTTACATTTACCAGCTAATCAGAGTAGAAAACACACTAGAATGCAAATTATCTTTCGCTGGAGACCTATCACCATCTTTACGAATAATTTGCTACTTAAAATAGAGAAGATTCGGGCGAAACAGTGAAAGCGAAATGGCGAAATGGAAATTAGACACGGGCAAATCAGTGAAGGCCCCAAAGGGAAGGCAAACCAGTTAACCCCTTCCCTACTGGGAAGGGGTTAAAGCTCTTTTAACATAATTCTTTGGAACTGACTTGGCGCAAACTTTGCGATGTCCCAAGTCAACCTTGGCCAAAGCCACTAGATACTTTAAATGAATCAGCAACTTTGTGAATTGTGATCCATTCATCAGCACGTCCTCGATTTACATATGTGACTGAAATTGTTGACTTGTCGCCTGTCAGTTTTTTTTTTTTTTTTTTTGCCAGACAACTCCACCAGAGCCCAACACTGCTGATGCTCATTGCGGCATCCCCATAAACATGCGATTATGGATATCCTTAAGTGCACAGCGCTCTCTCGCCAAAAATTCAATGCCCATCCACTTTCTTTTCGCTTCAAATCCGTTTTTCTAATCAATCGGTCCGAAAAATATTGAACGTACAAGTAGAGAAGGCTTCCTTCTGTAACATCGTGCATTGGATGTTTAACATCAACGCTCCCGAAATATTAAATACCCAGGGCTCGATTAAGATATCACGGGGCCCTTGGCCAAATACTTTTTTGAGGCCCCCTGGACTGAGGCTTTGCAATTTAGACATTGATTAGAGCAGTTTTAGCCATTTGGGGGCCCCTAAATCGTGGGAGCCCTAGGCCACGGCCTCGTTGGCCCATTCAGTAATCAGGCTCTGTAAATACTTATCGCATTTGCCTCAAAAATAGAGTCCCCGGGAACAACACATACCGCTACCTAGCGGCCCGCAGCGACTCCAAACATTTCAAATCAAAATTCATTCAATTCAAATTAAATCTTCAGCTCGGTCCTAGCTGAAGATTATTGCCTATTGAAGACTTTCAGCTTGATTGAAAAGATATCTGCCTTCAGCTCGATTATTGTCTATTACCGACTGCGGAGTCCATAATAAGGACGAAACTGCAATCTCTGGATGGCATAATTGGGTTTTCGGTATATTGCATGTAGCCCTTGATGCTTTTTTCAAAGGGGGTAACTTTCTATTTAACATATAACTAGGTGACCCGTGCGGAATTCCGCAAAAAAAAAAAAAAAAAAAAAAAAAAAAACCCTCTAAACTTAAAATTTAATACGACAATTTTTATTGGCTTAATTGCACAACATCGCCATCTACTGCCGTCGTTCTGACAACTTTTCAAAGAGATCAAAGACACGTTCACTTTTACAACTACTACAAAAGTGATACCCTATATTAAAATCAAATACCCAAGGCTACCACTAAACTAAATATTAACGTTATCGCAAAACTACCATAGTATTTTGAAACAATAAAAGTTACAATTAAGGTTTACCGAGCTAAGCCTTGGCTTGAAATGTCGCATTTAAAATTGATTTGAACAAAAATGGTAACGATTTTGACAGTTGAGCAAAAAATTTAACTTTTCAAACTTCAATCGCTTATAAGTCGCTTAAGCGTGGATTTTCGAGATTCTCGTTACGCGGCGCTAGCGGAGAAATGTTCTAAAGAACGCATTTTTTTTAATCTTTCGAATGAAATCAAAATGGAGACGATACGACATTTTGCTAGATAGAGTCAATTTTGTGCCCAAAAATTGAAGTTCGAATAAAAAACGAACCGACACTTTTTAGAGGGTGGGTCTAATTTTCGTCAATAGCCCGCGGGATAAGCTTCAAAATCATAAATTTTCTTGCAATTCGATAAAGAAATGAGCGAGTTTCGACCGGGTATAGGATTCGGCTTAGAGAAATAATATATGGAGATAGAATCATAAAAGATAGTTTTATTCAAAAAGAATGTTTTTCCAAACTTGAGGCACTTGGGGAATCAAATGGAGTAATGTTTATCTTTATAAAAGCAATTATAAACTAATTAAATTAATATTAGCAACTCTGAGTAAACAACAAGAGCAGAGAAAAATGTCTGCAAGTATGTGTTTTATTGAGCTGTTTTCTCCGTCACAAAGTTAAGTTTTCAATTTCAAAATATTTATCTTGAATCATATGATAGGAGTTTTAAACATTTTATTTTGTTAGTGTTTATGGTCATTCTGTATGTAAAACACATGTATACTCTCATATTTGCAGATTATCTACTTTTTTAATAGCTTATCGATTTACTCACTTAATATATCTATTTTACAGCTCAACCACAGGACGACGAAGAATAGACAAAAAAAGGACATAAATTTCCTCTGGAATACTTTTTTTGAAATTAGTTTCTCAAGCTTTTTTGAGAATGGGTTAAAGTTAACTATGATATGGAAATGAATGTTCAATAAAATATGTATTGAAAAAAAAAGCGTCTGTTTTGATTCTCTCATGTACTTTATTTACATTAGAAATGAAGGATTTATTGAGACAAATGAGTGTTGAAAGTCAACAAGCGTACAGTGACAATTTGCTCATATTTAAAACTCACACTATTGCCACACTGCAGTAGTTAGTGTTTGAGAACATTTTTAATGTAATAAATGATAATAAAACATAAGTAAATAGTATTCGTGTGCTGTATGCACACAAAAACAAATATACTCAAAAAATGATTTGCAGGCTTATTTAATTCTACATTACCATTAAATATATTTAAAAACTATTATTTCACGGAAGAGGTTTTTTAAACATATACATCTTTAAAACCTCCTGTTCTGAAAAAAAAAAAAAAAAAAACTCTTGGAAGAGATCTCTCTTATTTTTTCAAACATGCTTATATTGGCGGAATAGAACTAATTGATCAGTTACAATTTACACAATAAGTTATCCTCTTTACCTGAAAAACATTTTTTCTCTTAAAATGGTGAAGAAATTGAATATTGTTTTCTACGCTATAAATTTATTACCAGCAATTCTAAACAAATAAATGAACGTTTCACTAATAATGGTATTTTCTATGTTAACACACTTCATTTTAAATATTTAAACAACTGGCGGGCAAAAAAAAAAAAAAAATGAATAGAAACATTTTTTCAACCAATCACTTGAAAATAATTTTAATGGAGGAAGTTCAAGCTTTTTTTTTGCAAAATATGTGGCACATACTATCGGTAAACATATTAAACAGTTCACACCTTTGCCAACAACCTGTCACATAATTTTTTATCCTTCAAAAGCTTTTAAAAAAAACCTCGAAGTCAATGAATTTGCTTTTAAGTAAACAATTATTATACTAATTTTCAACATTTCCCACCGATGAACTACGAAACCTTATGTCAAATAATTCAATAGTATTCAACCAAATTAGTATAATTATGTCCGGTGTTATACTTAGAAACATTGACAAAATAGTTAAAACAAGAGGTTATCAAACAGAACAATTACTTTTTTCCATCGCAGAAAAATTAATGAACGTATCGTGATATTACGTACCCTTGATTTTGAAACTCGTAAGGGGTTTTTTTACATGACCCCTGTTAGCAATATTACTGCCATAGCAAACCAAATTGATTTTATTCAAAATATACTTTGTATGGGTGTGCTGTTTTTAAAGAAATAGTTTTAGAATGTTTTCTTCTGTTATGAAGAAATTAAAAAGTAGTTGAAGGCATAGTAAAATTATTTTTAAACAAGCTTGGGCCCCCTGAAACCCACCCGCTGCTAGTTGAAGTGCGGAGCTTAAGTCAAGGGGATGCAATTGGGCCAGTTGCAAATGAGCCAGCTCTAACGAGCCCGAAATAATTGAATAGCAAAAAAAAAAAAAAAAAAACTGTGGCAATTTGATCAAAATAGATTGAAAAATTATTATTATTTTTTTTAAATGTGACATAAATGGGTTATTTTAGACACTCATAAATATTCTTGAGTTTTGTTCTTAAAGATGTCTCTCTTTTGCTAAGTCAAAATATTAAATTTCGGATCTTCGACAATACAGCATCAAAATAAGGGCGTAGTCTGGGGATTCGGATTCCGAATTTCTATCTTAAGCTTTGTTCAGCTTAATTTTTCCGAATTTTTTTTAGCAACTTAATGGCCCACAATGGGTCCATCCCCGAATTAAAGTCATTGGTTTTAACAAGGGTTGTCAATCCTAACACGGTTGTTTACTCACAAATGAGAACGAATATAGCCCACCCCATCCCATGTAGTTTACAAGCGGGTATTTGCTGACCCCTCCCCCCCACGAACTCAGAAATGCCCCCATTTAAAAAAAAAAAAAAAATCAGAGAAAAAGGACTAAAACAAACATATCCTCCACTCACCAATTTTACCACATCCCCTCTCCGTTTTTTTACTGCTACACTGTGGCCTGTCATTTTGAACTTTTTATTTTTTTTTTGGGGGGGGGGGGAGGGGCAAGGGTGTGGACCCAATGTAAATTATCCCAATAAATAGTAAAAACCACGCTCACTTACATGAAAAATACATTGATTTCCCTGAGGCAAGGGGCGGCAATCGACCCCTTCAAATGACGGGCCTAGCTCCCCTTCCCCCCTCTGCCTAAACCAGTGCACGAATTCCTCGAGTTAATCTTTTCACACCAAACATGAACTTTTCAAATAAACCAAGTTTTGTGACGATCTTTGCATAACCCTTTGCACAACAGACAACAAGCTAGGGCGGCAGGGTCAAACATCTGTACTTAACCTCACACTCCCCCCCCCCTCCCGATCCATACATCCTCGCTTTGATAGTTCCCGCCGCGGCTACCAGGGGCGAGGGAGAAAGAGGGGCTCGACAACAGATGGCGGGGCGAGCGGGCAGACGATTTTTACTCCATCGCCGGCGCAGCCGCAATCCACCGCTTCGCAATCGTAGCAACCCGAAGGCAGGCGTCGCTGGCCAAAAGCGATGGGCGCTTCTCTGGACTATTCCACCACTCTCCAGTTATTGCACATCGCCCACAACCGATAAACCTGCACGTGGATCGATGCATCGCCCGCAGGTGGGCGAACCCTCGTGAATGGTGTGTTTGTGTGTGTGTCAGTGTGCACCGCTTTCGCTCTTGAATATTACGTTCGAATTGTGAGCGAGCCGGCGTCTTTTCGAATGGTGATCCGTCATATTTAAGCTCTCCCTCAGTTAGTGTGCCGTACCATGCCTCCAAAGTGGAACTTCGACTGGCAGTGGTTTGTTTGTTTCCACATTGCAGCTGTGTACTTACAAGTGTGTGCAGTGAGCGACTTGAATGGAGGTGAGTGGTTCGATTTTTTTTTTGTTTTTGTTCTATCTTGTGTGTTTATCCCCGTGCGCGCGACCCTTCAAATAAATCGAATGAAGCACGTTCCTTCCTTCGCCCTCGCAGCAGCGTGTGCCCTCTCCCTGTGAAACATTTTACAAAAGCTAGATCGATGCTGTTAGATTTTTGAAATGTCAAACATATATCTCTGCCTTTTTTTGTTTTGGAGGTTGACTTTGATGCTGTTATTTCAATCCTCGTGCTTATGTCAAACGTAGTATTGTAATTTTAATGGGGGCCCCATTAAGCGAAATGAAGGCCAGGCTAGAAAGTTGAAATATTTTAAGAGGGCAAAGCTTACGCACACAATTCATCTAAAATCAAAAAATCAATGAAATTATAGTCGCACGAACGAAAATAAGATTAATTTATAAAAGCCACAAAGGAGGGGGGGGGGGGGTCCCCTTCTGTCTGGTCTGAGGATGTCAAGGTAAGAGTAGGTGTCCCTTAGAAGATAATCTAATTTGCAATCAAAAAATTAAATATTCATACATTTATGTTGAATACTCTATCACTGGTATAAATTGTTCCTCCCCTTTGCAAGTAAAATTACATGAAATCATGGAATACTTCATCTTCTTTTCTCTTGGTAGAAAAATTAAGTGTAGTAAAAGCACTAAAATAGAAAAACAGCTAGATCTCTAGTAATGCAGAATCTAGAAGTGAAAATGTGAGGTATACTAATTAATAAACAAAAAAGAAAAATAATTATGCTGTTTTGGTAGTTTTAAAATAAAGCTCGCACTCGTCAGATGTCACTCTGTATTATATAACGATATTATATTCTAAAAATTTTTTGAGCGAGACGTCACACTTCGCCCTCTCTTGTCAGAAGCTGTCACAATTTCATGAGCCTCCTTTAAAGCGTTACATCGTTTGTGGATCACCCCTTACGTTTTCTCATTTTGCAGCAACATTTTTCATTTAAAGCTAAAAGATTAATATATTACCAGATTAATTATTAATATATTCTTAAATCGCCAGGGTTGTATCTGAAATTAGAAATAGTTATACAAGTTCTAAACTGCCGCAGTTATTTTTTATTTTTGGGAAAGAAAATTTACAAATTTCTTTTTAAAAGTATTAAATATTGCTTGTACTTCCTTTTACTTTTACCCCCCCCCCTCTTTTTCCCCTTTACTTCCCTCATGAGCAGTGGTTGGAAAAACTACATTTATTTTGTAGCCAACTACGACCACTTTGTTACAAATGTAGTTAACTACAACTACAACTACTTTCTTTTAAATGTAGCGACTACAAACTACTTTTGAATTGTAGCCGCTACTTCGCTACTTTTTAAAAAAATAAATAAATAAAAAGCCATACACTGTTTGAGGATTGACCCGAAAAATTCGAAAAGTGGTTTACATTAATAAATTAACTCATTTGAATATGGGATAGAACTAAGAACTGTCTTTGAATTTATTTGTTACTTTTCCTTTTTGTTCCTTTTTTTGCTAAAATTTGTCCGTTTTAGATTTTTTTACAATTTTTACGAATATTCGCCACAAGAAATTATTCAAAAGTTTAAAAAGAATTCAACCTTCATTTATTAAAAAAAAATCCTGCCAGGGAATATTTAGAAACATGAAAATTATTTCAAGGAGTATAAAAATTATGATGCTAAATAAACCAATGACATCAGATAGAATTTAGTCAAAATTAAAAAGGATCAGCTCATATTTTTATGGTTCTTATTTCTCATTGCTTCCGCTGCTGTACTCGTGCAAGATTTGCACTAGTCAGAGTCAATTAAACCTTTCTTCTCTTTTTTTTTAATTTTCTCATTCATTTATTTTTTTTTTAAATTTAATTTAAAAGTAGTTTCCAGAAATCGCTACAAACTACTATTTTTTTGTATCGCGCTACTGACTACTCTTTTTTAAAAAAGTAGTGCGCTACACTACAAACTACTAAAAAATGTAGCTACTACAGTAGTTTCGCTACTTGTAGCTCGGTACTTCCGACCACTGCTCATGAGCTGTTATTCTTTTGAGTCTCGAAATATTTATTTGCATACTTACTGATTATCAGTTTGTACATTCCTTTGAATTTTCAGCATAATATTAAAATTTGAAACTGACCAATTGAATATTAAAATTGTTTGTCGATGCCAATATATCTGGTTTCGCAATGCGATGTTTTATTATTAACGGTGTTGATAGAAAAATATTTATTTTGATCAGCTGCATCTACTTAATTTAGTTGTAAGCTTTAAGACTTGAAATTTAGAACTTTTTACTGATGCAAAGTATTTATTTAATGCGAAATTGCTTTCAGGATTTAGAAATCTTGACATGAGTGAATAAATTTAATAACATTAATTTATTTTAAGTGTTAATGAATAAATCCTCTGCTTGCTTATTCTGCGATTTTTACGGGCAACAGAAATGTAAAAAAAAAAGTTCGTGCCGCGATTTCCAGGTGCGTGAGTTTATTCACGTATATTTAAAACCTTATTCCGCAATTTCGTCGTTTAAATTTTCAGTAATGCATTTTCTTAAGTGTTCAACTTGACAGCTCATCTTTTTGCTAAGTCCTATCTCATTCAAGACAGATTTAAAACGTTTGCTTCTTTCAGTCACAGATGAACCGTTGGCAAAACTTTTATTGCAAAATTCATCAGTCCTTTCCTTACTTTTAATTTTATCGTTTTGTTTATTTATTTATTTGTTTTTTGTTTTAATATTTTTAAAAAACTACTACAAACTCTGAAGAGATCGAGTGCAACATTTTTTTTTAGAGATTTGTGAAAGTTATTGTATTCTAAATCAGAGATTTGGCTTTCCATAATTTTTAAATTTACCAGAAACTTCTAACGAACGTGTCGCTAATTATTAATATTGTTCACGTGACCACACTGAAACAATATTTTAAAAGCATTTATTCTTTTAAAAGTTCTTTTTATTTGCTGTTTTCATGCTACTGATAAAAATGCAAAGGCGTTGCATGCGTGCTTGGAATTGATTTTTATTATTTTAGTTTTCGATTATTATTGAGCTTCGTTAGAAGGCTCTAAAATAAAATTTGTTTATTTTCATCAGAACATAAAGTTGGAAATGTTCCCATCGGGGCGCTCATTTTATTTCTTTCTATATTCACGTCTCCCTTGAAATTCTTCTACACCCCTTTTGGAGGGTGCTCCCCCTCATTGAGAACCTCTGCTTTAGATAACTTAATATTTGAAATCTAGCACGAAAAGAAAATAGAATTTCAGAAAAAACAGCACACTACATAAAAATCCATTTTATGCTCACTTGTTCTTCATGTTATCGCAAAAAGAGAACGCATTGACGCTCGTCGATTGATATTGTTGATAAATATTATCTCGTTGTGTTTAAGTTCAAATATCTTTCTTTGCATAGCCTCGGGCGAATATGTATCTGCGACAACCGTTCTCTCTTAAACGAATAGTTCTGGGAGTTGTAAAAATGTTCGAACGTGCCTTGTGTTTGTCTTCCTTGTTCCAATCACCGCGTGCAAAACATCCGTTTAACCCTACTGTTATTCAGAAGAAAGGTCCGATAGCTAGTTTTTATGTGACATATAACGCGTACTTTTCACTTGTTGCTCTTTGTAAAAAGCATTGCTGTTTCAAATGATGCACGAATATCGCAGAATAGACAGGTTAGATTTTCTTTTTTCAAACATAACTGAACGATTTTATTTGCATTTTTTAACAAATATTTCCACAATGTATGAAACTCAGAAATTTTTAGTTTGTCTGAGGGACCGTTTACACCAGCGGTCGGCAACCTAAATTGACTGAAGATCTACTTTCCAAGTTTAGTGTGTACACAAGATCAGGGGTGCTCCCCCCCCCAAGCTCAATGGCGCAAATTCCCCCCCAAAATTTTTCACAAACCTCTTGTGCTTTTTTCTTTTTATTTTTACCCCCTTTTTTATTTCATTTATTTTTGAAGCATTATTTATTTTTTTTTATATTATTAATTTTTTTTAAATTATAAACTATTATTTTTTTTACATATTAATTTTTTGAAGGTACTAACTATGCGCAGAATACAATCGCTTTTTTCCCCTTCCAGACATTCCAAGCGCACACACACACACACACACACACACACACACAAAATAAATAAATTATAATAAAGAAATAATTTAAATCAAAAATCTCCGTTTATAATTTAAATTTAAAAAAATCAGTAAATAATTTAAATTAAAAATTAATTAATGAATGATTTAAATTAAAAAAATCTGAATAATAATAAAAAAATAAATAATTTAAATAAATAAATAAATTAGTTTAAAAAAATCTCCCCCAAAAATTTTGATGGCGCAACTTGCGCCATAATCCCTCCTTGTGGGCACCCCTGCACAAAATCAACTGTAGAAGGGAAGGGCAATCCGTAAATTATAGATTTAAGCGGATATTTTGCATACAGGGTTAAGTTGTGATAATACTAATTTTAAATTGCTGGTTAACTCTTTATGAAAAAAACGATTACTTGTTAAGTAGTTGCTTTAAATTGCTAAACTAATGCTATGCAAATTCACATTAAATATTTTCAGACTCAAAATAGTGGCTATAACTTCAGAAATTAATATTATTAACCATACTCAGACCAGAAAACAAGCTTCAAGTGTTGTCGCGATTGACTCAAAATCGGTTAAGATCGACGGGTTGCCTACCGCTGGTTTACATCAGGGGCGTAGGGACTGGGGGAGCTCTGGCTCCCCCTGGAATATTTCAGACCGTCTCAGCTCCCTCGGAAAATTTTTTTACTACAACATTCTGTTGCACATTTTCTCCTCAAACCTGTTTTCAAATGTATGATCTACTTTTTCCTAGAAAATTCAATCAATGTCACCAAAAATCGTCAAAAGTCATTTTTTAATGTAACATTTGGAATTTTTGCTGTTAGAAAAGTGAGATTTCCTATTTCTGAGCAAATATTCCGTCTAAAACTAAGTTCACATTAAAAATGCAAAAGTGTAGTAAAACTTGTCTTTCTGAGGAAAGAGATATTAGCAATGTTTTTAAATTCTTTTTATTCACAAAAAGTGTTTATTTGGACATTTATGACTTCATAGTTGATCTTGTATGTAAAGGGGCGAAAAGTGTTTCTCCCCCCCCCCCGCCAGAAAGCGCAAGAATCCTGCATTGCGCTGGACTCCCCCTGTTTATGCAAAGTTCCTACGCCAGTGTTTGACATCACTTTTTTAAATATCAGTATACCAATAAAAACCGCGTAATATTTGAAAAGGGTGAAGGGGTAGAGTTTAAATCCAACGTTTAAATGCACAAATTTACAGGTATACTGTAGACACGTGTTTCGGGGCTACAAGGAGCCCCTTTTTCAATACAAGAAGTGTGAGCTTTAGGATGAAGAGTCATCCGATAAGTCATCCTTTTATCGGATGACTCTTCATCCTAAAGCTCACACTTCTTGTATTGAAAAAGGCGCTCCTTGTAGCCCCGAAACACGTGTCTACAGTATACCTGTAAATTTGTGCATTTAAACGTTGGATTTAAACTCTACATCTTTCGCACAAAGGTATTTATTTTCTTCAGGGTGAAGGGGGTAATGTGACACTTTATGACCGAGAGAAGAGGAGTAATATTTGTTGGGAGTGTGACATCATTTTTAGAAAGCCTCCAATTACAAGTTAGCATTTATAGAATTTTGAATAAGTTTTTTTTAAGCAATGACGAGCTTTGCTTGAGCTTTGATGTTTGCGCGAGCTGATTCGCTTCGGAAGTAGAAGAAAGAGAAAGATGTGAGTTTGAGTTGAAAATAAATTGGTGCCATTTACGGGAATTTTTTTCCGATATGAGGAAAAATCTAAATGTAAGTGGAGTCCTATCGCAACTTGTGATTGCGAAAAGCAAAATTGAAGGGGCAAGTGGAAAAAGGGGATATGTGACATTTGAATTTCGCCGATTTACACAAATTCAAATTAATGTGTGTCCAATTGTGATAACGCATACATACAATTGAAGATGGCAAGTGAATAAAGCTGATATGTGACTTTTTTTTTTTTTTAATTTCTAGAAAAGCTTTAAAAAAAAATACCTTATGACCTTTATCCATTGTAAAAAGTATGTTTTTCCAAAATTGTCACATACCACCTTTAGCCCCTTCAATTTGAATTCCAGATGACAAAAATTATTTTTTTGGGTGTAGGGGGGCTTAGAACACCACTGGTTAAATGTAATACTTATTAGTATTTTCCTCAAAATTAAACTGGCTCTGTCCCACTACAGTTTGACATCCGGGAAAATGGTTAGAAAAATTCTCTTTGTTAGATTTTTTTTTTCTAAACTCATGACAGAAGACTATGCGATTGACGCTTGCGCATTTTAAATTTTCTCCCCAAACTTATGAGCCCTTGGGCATTTTCACAATTAAAGAACCGGGAACTCGTGCTCCCCTGATTAAGCTCGCCGGAGGCCAAGACAAACTTTTAATTCCTTTTTCCACCCCGTGCATTTTTGCCGCCTTTAATTGTGTTTTATTTGCTCATAAATCATTCAAGTCTGCGAAATTTTATATTAATTTACGGATGCAAATGCTCTTATTAAATTCATTCCTTTAATTAAATTTGGATTTGTGTAGTTTGATTTGACTTGGGTCTTGAGGGATTTAAAAATTTTCGCTGCTGCATTTTGCTGACTATTTCGAAAAGTCGTTCGTACTTAAAGTCTAGTTAGATCTGAGCTTTTGCTAGGGAATGCTGAGAACTAATTTGTAATAGTTTTTTTTCTTTTACTAAATTTTGAGGCTTTGGAAAAGAATAACTAATTGGTCTTTTAAATTGTTTGTGATGTTTTCCTTTATTTTAGTTTTAATTTAATTAGGCATTGTGATAATTTTTATGAATTCTTCATAGATTTTTTGCAGTTTAAATTTTTTTTAAGTGTGTACTCTTTAAGTTTGTAACTTCTAATTAACAGGACACGTTTAGCTGAGTGTAAAGAGCTTGCGTTGTTCACATAATTGGGAAATGTGTATACTTGAGGATTTAAGTATATTTGCTGCATATTGGAAAATGTGTATAATCGATTTCATAGTACGTCAGTTGTGATTTAAGCTGATTCGTATACTGTGTATAGAATGAATCAAAGAGTTCGTTAATTTAAATCGCGGCTTAAACCAAATAATTTTTTGAAAAGAATCAGCTTAACTGAATAACAACAGCAAACGAAGCATTATTAAAATCATTAAAAAACTTTCTTAAAAATGACTTTGCAGTTTTAGATTTTTTTTAAACATAAAATATGTTGCATTTGCAACATAAATTGAATTAGCTAAGCTCTCTGCTTGTCAAAGTTACTGTGTGTATGATTCCAATACTTCAGAACTATTTTTTATGTTTTCAAAACCTAGAAATATTGTCATTCTTCAGAATTGAAATGAAGAATACGAGAATAAAGTTCAGTTCTATTGCACACCATTATGTCTATAAAAAAGGTAATCATTCAATGTAAGATTCTTCTACTTAAAACATGCAAATGAATGAAAAACTACGAATTTTTGATTTTGTTCAAAACGAAACAACTTCTTTATACACTGCACAGATTATAACCAGAGATATCATTTCAAGTTTTTCCAGGGGGGGGGGGGCAAAGGGTCCAAACTCAATGCAATTTCATCGGAAAACATCAAAAGCCACGCCCACTTTTTGTAAATACATTGATTTCTCAAAGTCGGGGGGGGGGGAGGGGGGGTGGCAATTGACCCCCCTGGCCCCTGCCCCCCTAAATGACGGGCCTGATTATAACATATTTCTGATCTGAACCTTAACATTTATGAAATATTTTTGAGAAATTAATCAAATTTCATTACAAATTTCATGCATACAGTGAAACCTGTGTATAACGATACTCAAGGGACCGAGAAAAAATATCGTTATAGACAAATTATCATTATAGACAGTTTGAGCAAACAGCTCAAACTGTTGGCTGGGACCAAACCAAAATATCGTAATAGGCAGGTTTATCGTTATATACAGTATCGTTATACACAGGTTTCACTGTATATTTATTCAGATTGCTTTTCATAGCTTTTAGCAGTGTAGCGAACCTTACCTTTTGAATTAACTAAGTGGGCAGTTGAAAACATTAACATCTGTGCAAATTCAAATAGAAAAAATGTTCTAGTGTACTGAGTAACAAAGTACAGTGCGCTTATATTTCAAACATAAACACAATTTGCTTGGCTTTTTTCAGCTTTTAAAAGTGAAGGAGAATTCTAAATTAAACTGACTTGTATTTTTTTCTACACTTAGGGCCATGCTCCACATCAGCGTAAAACGCGACCGAAACTGAAGGCAGAAACCGAAAATCCGGGTACTTTCCGTAGAAACACCATTGAATCCATTTTACGCTTCTGCCTAATTTTTCTGCTTTACGTCGATGTGGAGCATGGCCCTTACAGTGTATTACTCTGCCGTGGGCAGGTAAAGGGCAGTAACTGCAAATTTTTCGATTTTCATTTTTTTGCATTTTTGAAATCTATGTTACATTAGTTTTATGGTACAAGCATCTTTTTTTGGTTTCCGATGAAAAAAAACTGTTTTTTAACCAATGGTAATTAGCAGTAACTGCATTTTTCGTTCCTGTGGGCAGGTAAACGGCAGTATCTGCATGTCTGCAGGATGAACATAATATGAATCGCTGTGCAAAAATTGCATCAAGCCGCAAAATCCATTTTCCTTTGTACCTAAACTGATCGAAAGTAGGGGTGCCCTAAAAGGAGGTCACGGGAGGTCATTGGTTGCACTTGAATGTTCCCAAGGGGGTGTTTTATTTCTTTTTGAGGTGAATCGATGTTAATATCAATGCAGACTTAAGTGATATGAATTGACGCTACCACTTGGCGATATATCGCCAAGCTTTTGGTCGCCAAGTGCTTGTCGCCAACTTGGTGACATATCGCCAAATTGGCCACAAATTTGGCGAAAAAAAATATTTTATGAGTTTGGGTTCAATTTAGCGCTATTGGCGGTATTTTGCGAAAAATCCACTGAATGATGCTAAAATCGGCGATATTTAGAAAATGAATCGTTGTAAATCATTTTTCGCATTGTTTCGTGGCACATGAGGGGCGTAAATGTTTGAATTGTTTCTTGCTCATAAAGGAAGTAGTCTGGGGTCCATACCAGATTTTTTTCTTTCAAATAAAGTTTCTCTCCACTAGCAGACAATGTTTTTCGCGATTTCAAAGATACACAAGCCAAACTTGGCAGACGACAAACAAAAATGCAACAATGAAATGATTTTATTTACATTATTTTGTTTTATTTTAATTACAGTTGCTTTCATACTAACAGACGATAGTTTTTGCAGTTTAATCTCTAGCTGTTGCATTTTTAATAGTACTTTGAAATAAAAATCGTCAGCACAACAAGCATTTCAAGCGCTCTTTTTCTCAAAGTGATTTCTTGTTTTGATGCAAAGTACAAAGCATTAGCTGATTTGTAGTTATTTTAAAACATCTGGTGTGAACGCCACACTAATCCCTTTTACGTTTAAATTCCATAATAAATGCCTCAAGTGTTAAAATAGTGCATTAGAGTGAGCAAGATAACAACTCAAATATTTACACCCCCAGTTTGTCACGAATCAATGCAAAATAATGTTTTACAATGATTTATTTTCTAAATATCGCCGATTTTAATATGATTCAGTGAATTTTTCGCAAAATGTACCCAATAACGCCAAACTGAATCCAAATTTAAAAAAAAAATCATTTTTTCGCCAAATTTGTCGCCAACTTGGCGGCAAACACTTGGCGACCAAAAGTTTGGCGATATATTGCCAAGTAGTTGCATTAAATCATATCACTCAATCTGCATTGAAATTAACACTGATTTACCCCACAAAGGGGTAAAAGACCCCCTTGGGAACATTCGAATGCAACCACAAGGAGAGGTGCACAACTAGACCGCCCTCAGAGCCTACATACCAAACTAGAAGTTTCTACGGCAAAAAGTTTTTGAGTTATGCGACAGGCATACATACATACGCACATACATACGTACATGCAGACGTCACGAGAAAACTCGTCGTAATTAACTGGGGCATGGTCGAAAAGGATATTTCGGCTGTTTATATGTTAGTAGGTACATATGCACGTACTGATAGGTCGAAAAAACTACTCAACATTCATTCGGCGGTGAGCAAAATCAAAATTTAGACCAAATTTTGAGTGAAATTTTCTTTGTGATCACAATACTTCCTTTAATAAGTAAAAGGAAGTAAAAATGGCTGAAGAATCATCAAGTTTTGCTTCATATTTTGCATAATACAATACAGTTTCATTATATTTTTTAATTATATTTCGCGTTCGTTTATATTAAATCTATATCAAGTGGATACGCGGTATTTATGTATATTTTTAAATAAAACATATCATTCACAATGCAATAATATATTTCGTAATAACATATCTACTCCGCATATAGTCGAATATGTAAATACTGGACATTTAGTAGCATACTGTGCAGTTACTGCCGACTGCCAGTCAATTCCGCATGACATTTAGAGTGAAAAGGGCAGGTAAACGGCAGTATCTGCTTTACCTCTCTCTGCGCTTGCAAAATCAAAATTCAATCGCTTACCCAAAAAATATATCGGTATAAACATATAGTATCGCCTATGTTCGAAGTTCAATGTTTCATAGATGTTTGTGGGAAATCAAAAACGCGTTTCTTCAAATATCTCAAAAACTCATTTTTGCAGATACTGCCGTTTACCTGCCCACGGCAGTACTGTTCTCGGTGTCTCAAACGATAATTGTGATCCGAGTCATGCCTGTAAAAATTAGTTTATCTTTAAATACCATAAAAATACTTAATCCCTTAAATAAAAATAGCTTGAAGTATGTTTTTATATATTTAAAAATTTAATCTGTGTTTATAAATGTAACATAATGTCTGAAATTCTTGGAGCCTGTTTAAAAAAGTTAAAAAAAATAATTTATACTTTTAAAAATTCGAGTTTTTAAATTATACAAAATAATAACGAGATCTGGAAAATATCTGTTGAGTGCACTGAGCGAGTTTATCCATACTGTCAATCCTTCGAATGATATAAAGTTGTATTAGTTTTGAGTTATACAGCATTTTAAAAGGTTGTCCAAAAGCGTAGTATTTCTATTGAGAGACAATACCTGAAATCCCTTTTTAGCCTACTTTTCCGTTAAAAATAAAAGAAAGACGAAAAAAGTATTAGAAGTAGCTTAATGCATCTAAAAATTATCGCCAAGTCCAAAAAATATCGCCAAGTTAAAAAAATAAAAAGGTAAAATGAATATCGAAAAATTAAAAATTTGAAAGCAGGGTATTGAGATGGGGAATTTGTGTGTCGGTCGGTCGGTCTGTCTGTCCCCCCCCTCTAATAACTTTTGAATGAACATTCCGATTTGGACAAACGTTTTTTTGGTGGAAAGATCTCGGCGAGTACAGCTCATTATATTTGATTTTTCGATTTGAACAATTTTTGGTTCAACTTTGTTACCGTTCAAACAACCTGTCCCGCGATGCTAACTTTTGAGTGAACAATCCGATTTGAACAAACTTTTTTTTGTTCGAAAGATCTTTTCAAGGATACTTCATTCCCGTATCTACATTTTCGATTTGAACAATTTTTCGTTCAACATTGAACCGTTCAAACAAGCTGTCACCCCTAATAACTTTTGAATGAACAGTCCGATTTAAACGAACTTTTTTTTGTTCGAAGCATCTCGGCAAGGATACTTTATTACCGCGTTTAAATTTTCAATTTGAACATTTTTGGTTCAACATTGAACCGTTCGAGCAACCTTTCCCCACCTAATAACTTTTGAGTGAACAATCCGATTTGAACAAACTTTTTTTTGTTCGAAAGATCTTATCAAGGATACTTCATTCCCGTATTTACATTTCCGATTTGAACAATTTTTCGTTCAACATTGAACCGCTTAAGCAAGCTGTCACCCCTAATAACTTTTGAGTGAACAGTCCGATTTAAATAAACTTTTTTTTTTTTGTTCGAAGGATCTCAGCAAGGATACTTCATTACCGCATTTAAATTTTCCACTTGAGCATTTTTTTCGTTCAACATTGAACCATTCAAGCAACCTTTCCCCACCTAATAACTTTTGAGTGAACCGTCCGAATGGAATAAACTTTTTTTTGTTTGAAAGATCTCGGAGAGGCTCATTCCCATACTTCGCTTTTTGATTTGAACCATTTTTCGTTCAATATTGAACCGTTCAGAGAAAATATTTAACATTAGCGCCTACGGGGAATTTTAGTTGAATGTTGATCCTGAACTTAAAGTCGGATTTCCTTCAAACTAACTTTGTAAGAAAATGGTTTTGTCAAAAAATGTTTGTAAAGTACTTCTCTGAGTAATCTTCTGTGAGGACTGTGATTCCGACTCAGACTCCGCAAACATGTCGGAAATGCAGGCTCAGAAAAAAAAAAAATGATTGACTGAGCAGACGATTTTTTGTTTATTTATTCATTTGTTTTATTTAATTTATTATTATTATTATTTTTTTCTTTGGCAGACGATTTTTTTTTTGTAACAAAAATTTTTCATTCACGAGAACATTTTATTCTTTATTTATATTTAACAACTGGCAACGGATTAAAAGTGAAATTCGAGACATTTTATTAACTGACGATTTTTTTTTTCTTGGATAAAATGTGTTTTGATGCTCTTTGTACTTTTATTTATTTATTTATTTTATTATTATTATTATTATTATTTTTTTTTGAAAACGATGGAGAATTTTTTCTACGGAGGAACTGTAACAGTTACTCTTTAAAAGGTGCGACAAAACTTTATTTATTCGTTAATTACATTTTACGTGTCTATTTCATCTGATGAGAGTGGTATATTTTGCTTTTTGAAATCAGCTCTAAGTGCTAAAAAGGTATGTTGACATAATTTCAGTCTCAGATAATCAAGAGACAGATGCGAGAATACCGATGTCGATGTACGGGAAGGTAGGCTCGTTTAGTTCTTGACAGAACTTCTTGGTAGAAATGAAAGCCGAAATTAATCGCTGGTTTTCGAAACTTAACTATTAAAATATTAAAAAAGTAGAAAAATGGATCAGTCAAAAGAACATACATAAAACGGATGGCATTTTCTCTTACTCAGATGTATGACAACATTAAGCAGTTGTTATGCCATAAAACTAATAAAGGGAGAAAACATATTTAAAAAGGAAATAATATATTGTGCAACTTGGAGCATAAATTTGCAAATACTGCTAGCCTTAAATTGATCTCATAATTTCAGTTAACGTTTTCATAAATTTGACTTGGAATTACGATTGTCACATTGACGCGAGTCTTCTTAATAGTCATGTTCGCCTGTGCGAAAATAAAATTTCATTGGCAGTGGTAATTTACAGCGTCGAGTACTAATCCTGTATGACATCATTTTGAGGTAATTAATGTACTTGGGGGAAAAAATCAATGTCAACTGCTATAAAGCTGTACGTTTCGCGTTGAGGTAATAGTTAGAAAACTTTTTTGTCAATTTAATAAAATAGCTGGAAATTTTTTTAAATAAAGGCCTTTTAGGTAACTTTTCAAAAACATCGTCAGACATGTTGAGAATCGAGATTAAAACTAAGTTTTAGTGGTTATATATTTATATAACATAGTACTAATATGTTTCATTAGATGTGCCATATGGCTAACAAATGTTTTTCCGTAGGTTGACAAGTTGATTATTTAACGATCGCTATTTTTATAAATGAGTGCAGTGATATCAGTAAAAAGAAATGGTGCTCAGTCATATTTCGAATTAATTTTCGTCAGGAACGAAATAATGAATGAAAAAAAAAAATAGTAATGGGAGTAGGACTACTAAGAGGTATTGAGCACAAGCTAATTTTCGGCAAATTCATGATGAACTCACATTTAGTACATGATAGTATAAAACATTGTCATTAATATGTGTAACTAGTACCCCCCCCCCCCCGCAAAAAAAGCAAGAATTTTTCTTCTGGCGTTTGGTTGCTGTACATAAAAAGTGGTTCAAGATGTCAGACAGAGAATTCGTGTAACCAGTGAATCATCACATTTTCTTTTTCAAAATGACTGCATACTACTGTGATTTTTTACTAAGTATTTGATTTTTTTTAGAAAGATTACAAAAATCTAAGTTGTTCATTAAGAATAAAAAATTGGGAAACCGGTGGTGTTTTCTCCCCAGTCTTGATTTTTTTGCGTATACTACTTATGCATATTAGGGTGGGGCGAAAAATAAAAAGTTTTTCAGATCAACTTCTAATAGTTGCCGAAAGCTGTCTTTGGTAATAGTTAGCTTTTGTGCAAAATTTGAGAAAAATCAGTTAATATCTTCAGGGGGCGCTGCCATCGCAAAGTTTTACCATAGCTTTGTTATGGATTTTATGGTTAAAATATAAAAAAGAATGCCTTTAGCAGGTCTTTTTGCGTTTTTTTTACTCAAAAGATGTTTTCATGCATTAAAAGCATATGAAATGACTCAAACATTATTTTATATGGTATATTTATATTTAAAAAAAATCACTTTTTTTCACATTTTTGTTTCTTTTTAAATGTTTGAAATATAAATATATCATATAAAATATTTTTTTGTGAGTTATTTCATGTGTTTTGAATGCATGAATATATCTTATGAGTAAAAAAAATGCAATGAGATTAGCTAACGGCATTGTTTTTCATATTTTAACCATAAAATCCCGATAAAAGCTATGATAAAACTTTGCGATCGCAGCGCCCCCTGAAGATATTAACTGATTTTTCTCAAATTTTGCACAAAAGCTAACTATCACCAAAGACAACTTTTGGCAACTATTAGAAGTTGATCTGAAAATCTTTTTATTTTTCGCCCCACCCTATTAAGCATGGCCGACAGTACTATTTTTTGTACATTATAGCCAAAAATTAAAACTTTTCGTCAGAAATATAAACAGATCCAATAATAGAAAGGCTAATCTCCCCCCACCCCCCCAGGTTTTAAGACTTTTGAGTGAATAAAAAAAGTATTGCATATTTTTGGAATTTTTGTTGTTTATTTGCATGTTTATTATGATGATTTCATTGCTTATATAATGTGGGCTTTAGTAGTTATAAAGTTTATTTTGTTGATAAAATTAGTACATTCACTTCGAGCCTGAACTTAAGTATAGATTTGTGGATTTTAGGCTTTTGAACAGTGGCGGCTCGTCCATAGGCGCTGCGGCGCTGCAGCACCCCCAGTAGGTTTTCCAAAAAAATATGCTTTTAAGTTATTATTCCATTCACATTTTTATTTCATTCTGATCCTGAGTGAATATAAATCATACAAAATCCACAGTTGGTCATCGAAGGGGATTTCGTTACACACCCAAGCGCACGACATTAAATTACCAGTGAAGTCATCTTACGGCCTCAACTAAAGTGCGGAAAAAAATTCTCATACTTTCCGTAAGGCGCTGCACAGCGAGTAGCTCCTTTGAGCTCGCTGAAAAGCTTTCTACGCATGCTCAGCGTGACGTGTGGTCAATCGGGGGTAGGACTTTTCAACCGCGGCGTGGGCTGCAACCGGTGCAGCTCCCTGAGATGTTTTTGTAACCGACTACTCGCATACTGAATATTTCCTTTTCGCTGCTTTATTATTTGCTGCTTCAAACTAAATATTTTTCAACTTTAGTAGTGTATGAAACGATGAGTGTTGAGTATTTGCCGGGTGTTTCTTTTTCACTGTTATCTTTGTCCGAAAAAAATGCTATTAAAAAAAAAGTCGCCCTGTTTCGGATTTTAACATTGCTCACGCTTCGACGAGTAGAAAGTTCTCGTACCACAGAAAATTTAACCAAGACATTCACTCGAAACAAGTTTGATCAATAATATCAAAAACGTTAATGAAAAAGTTAAAAAAGAATTTGTAAAAAAAAAAAAAAAAACACAGGAAAATGTGCTTTGTTTTTAAATAATTTTAAAATGTTTATTCTTTTCTCATTTGTTTGAATTGAGTAAATATAAATTATTATGTTCAATGATTATTATTTCAATATTGGTGCGTTAAAAACATTTTTTTAACGTATTGACATGCGCATACATTTTTGTTACATTAAAAAAAATTGCAGCACCCCCAAATTTGAGTCACGAGCCGCCACTGCTTTTGAAGCTTAACCAATTACTATCGGTTTTGTAGATCTTCCTAAAAATTAGGGCCACGCCACTTGTTCGATTATCAGGGCCTGCTAGTCAGGTTACAACCTACTTCCATGATATTCGAATTGAATTTTCTGTGATATGGGTAAAACATGCTTTAATATATAATAAAATTATAAATTTACAAAAAATTAGATTCTAATATTACTATATTTGAAGTTAAAAATCAACGTAAATAAAGCACAAATAAGGTAGAAAGTACAGCAAATAGCTATTTCAAGGCTACAATGGAGCCTTCATCAGTGCAAGAAGCTCAGCAAACAACATGAAAGCTGTAAGAGAACTGAGCGCGAAGCACGTGTGCCCCGGTATTTATAACAAATGGGCGAGTGCGCTTGAACTCACGACAAAAGCGGGAAAACACCGACCAATCAGCGATCAGCGAAACAGCAGGAGAGCGAAGAAAAGGGGGGGGGGAGACAGCAAAGGAAAGTAGGGGAAAAAAACGCGGATTCAAGATGTCACGCGGATTCAATACCGGGGCACACGTGCTTCGCGCTCAGTTCTCTTACAGCTTTCATGTTGTTTGCTGAGCTTCTTGCACTGATGAAGGGGCTCCATTGTAGCCTTGAAATAGCTATTTGCTGTACTTTCTACCTTATTTGTGCTTTATTTACGTTGATTTTTAACTTCAAATATAGTTCAGCACAAAGCTTATTTGATCATTTTTCATTTATCTAATATTACTAGTAGTTGCAAATTAAACTCGCTTTAAAATTAATTAAATCGCTGCCAAATTCAACGACAGGCAAATACAAAACAATTTTTCGTCGTTAATAAATCATCATCTTACATTCTTCGAACATCAGCACTTGATATTTCCCAATATTTTCAAGTTCCATTGTTATTGAAGCGTTCTGATTAGGAAAATTAGTTTCTCCTATTAACAACGAAAAATTTCAACACACGACAGTCTAATCTTTTTCCCTCCTAAACAAACACACTATGAAATATTCCGTGGCTATTGTGTGTCTCCTGCCCACCCGTCGCGTTCTCGAGAATATTCTGGGCGATGTTCGTTGTCGAACAAGCTCCTTTCAATTATCTGGTGCTCCTTTATTAATTAAAGGGAAAATGGCCGCCTTGGTCTTAAGAGCACCTTCGTATAAATATATTTTTTTGATCTTCGCTTTTTGGTTGATGGATGGCTGAATGGGATATTTTCTGTGTGTAATAAACAAGATTTATTTGAATAACTTGAAAGCTGTAGCGGTTTTTTTTTTTTTTTATTGTTTCATGTTGCGCGTTCGTGTGCTTGATATTTTTCTTCAAGGAAAGAAAATGGTTGTGATGTTTGGAAATTTTTTATGAGTAATTGCATAACTGAAACACTGAATTAACCGATATTATTTGACAGAAATGAAAATATGCCGTGGGAGATACTGTCCGTCTTTGAAAGCCGCGCTTAGCACTCGTGAGTCATTCCACACAAAAAAGGGGTGATGGGTTATGGGTGATAACTTTTCGAAGTTTTCAATTTAAAACTTGCATTTGTTATACTTTTGATACATTTTGAAATTAACATCAAGGGCGGATCCAGAATTTTTTCAAAGGAGGGCAGTTGATTTTATTACTTAGGGCTCCACATCATCAAAAAACGTGAGCGTAAAGCACAGAGACGTAAAATGGATTAAATGGTGTTTCTGTGGAACATACCCGGATTTTCGATTTTGGTCACGTTTTCCGCTGATGTGGAGCAGGGCCCGAACTTTTTACTGTCTTTTTTGGATGGCAAATATTGATCTCATAGGTTTTGGACTTCAATTTCGGAACATTTGCGTGGTAGAGCCCTTTCCTTCCTTCAACATCATTGAAACTCGTCTAAAATTAAGTTTTTTGAACTTCAATGTTAACATTTACTGATGGCTGGGCCTCAAGGGAGGTGCGATCGCCCCATCGCCTCTCCCTTGTGTCCGCCCCTGATTAGTATCGTTCTACGTTTTTGATACGGCTCAAAATACTTCTTATTCTTCTCCAAATTTTTATCTTACCTATCACCCCTATTTTGGTAAGATCAGAGAAAACCTGACGCATGCGTAAATACGCGGAATGTTTTACCTAACAAAATCAGACAGTAGCTCTTCATAATTTCAATATCGATCGCGCAGTTTGAGATTTTTGGTACATTTGTTGTAAAAGTAGTTTAAATAGTGTTTTTTAAAATGAGGTGTAACATGGCAGCGCAGTACAGAGCAGTGCTAAGGATGTTAGAATTATTCATTTCGAACGTACATTTAGTTTAAAATCTTTATTTGCATACTATTTTTATTTAGTGTGTAAGATACCACTGTTTGAACTGAACTGAAGACAAATGTGCAAATTATCATACTATAAATACAAGTTAACTGTATCGGTGATGTTGAGGCGTTATTATGTTAGCTACGAAGTTGGCAGTTATGTTTGTTTATGTTCGTGTACATAAGCATAATAAAAATATTCTTGAACTATGTCTCCTCTTTCAACTATCATCAGGCTGGATGTAAATTATACACACCGTTGTTTGTGGGTATTAACTTCTACAAAGGAGTCAGATTCCAATTCTTGGAGTTAGAGATTAGCTGTCGTCAGTCGCCAATGGGTGACTATTTCACTGACAATGGCTACCAAAGAATCAAGTCCCAGTCGCCAAAAGTGGCGACCACTGTTCGGCCTCGAGGTGAATTGACTGGGCACTTATAGTCCTTCTAATGAGTTTCTAGAGAGCGTTATCTTGATTTTGTGCAAATCATATTTTTTTCTTTGAAGAGATCGAATAAATTGACGAATTAATTTCAGATCGAATAAATTAAAAATGTAGAATTAATAATTTCTAACATGCTTACGTGTATTTCGTACTTCCAAATGGTCCGTTTTTACGATCACTTTTTAATGTTTTTCTTTCTTTTGAGTTGGATAAAAAGTACGTTTTGTCGTTTAAGACCTTTTAAAATTTCAGATTCCTCGAAAAATAATCATATCAGACGACGAAAATTTTGGCAAATAAACACAAATTGGATTAAGGTGTTGTTATCGTTGAAATCTCTCTGAAGTTAAGCAAACTTAGGGACAATAAAATTTTCCGAAACACTATCTTTTCCTGGCTAATTATTTCCCCCCAACTCTCTTCGCATTCTCGCTTTGCGGAAGCCCCTTCTTCGCCCCACCCCTCCGTCGTCTGGTTTTACTCCGATTTTAAAGAAAATACGACGTAAAAGCCAAGATGTCAAGAAAATTATCTGGCGTGTTGTTAAGTCTGACAGAGGTTTAGAGTGAAACGTTGAGTAAAAATTAATGTTTTGGTGGCATTCATCCAAAAATATCATCGTATTACGTCAGTAAATGACAAGTTTTTCAAGGGTAGTTAAAGTGCGTAAATATGTGTTGCTAAAAATGGCTGACTTGTTTTTTCTTTTTTATTTTTTAAAAAGAAATCGGTACGTATGTCGCTAATTTTCATCTGCTTTTAACCCACAAAGGAAAATTCCTGTTTTTGCCTACGGTCTCCACTTTTGAAAGTCCAACTGGAGGTTTGATAAGTGTCTTGACCTAGCAGATGTTCTGCTAGTAATTAAATGCAGCATGTTTGGTTTGGAAAGCTCAA
Source organism: Uloborus plumipes (assembly GCA_038373865.1). Classification (NCBI taxonomy): domain Eukaryota; kingdom Metazoa; phylum Arthropoda; class Arachnida; order Araneae; family Uloboridae; genus Uloborus; species Uloborus plumipes. The sequence continues at coordinate 56,616 of JAXGGA010003000.1, read as the reverse complement.
GTAAAGGATTCCTAAGAAATCTTGCAGTCAGCTCCTTATTTTTTATGAAAAAATGAATTTACAAACATACAGTTACCAAATATTTTTTTCAGTCGGAAAAGAATGAAACTTAACCCCATTTTGGTCAGGGTTACGGAGTCTAAATGAAAATGATTGACTCCCATATCTGAAATTTTAGAATCTTCAACACAAACTACTTGATCCTAAAATCAGTCGGACTCCGATTGGAGAATCTCGCCCTACCAAAGTGTAGTAACGGAGATTGTCGTTTGAATGGAATTCCCTGTATCTTGAATGAAACCAGTGAAAAAATCCAAAAGCCAAAAATATGCGGTGATGAAATGAAACTCTAAAAGTGGTGTTGCATCTTAATTCTTACATCTAAAGTTGTTGATGATGAGATTTTGTTTCCGCGTTACCAGCTAATGACCTAATGACTTGAGGGGAGAACACATAGCTCTTTGTTTGTTTGAAAATGGTTGAAAAATAAACTGGGGCATTCTGCTGGAGTAGAGGTGGTAAACTTGTGGTCAGTACGTTGCAATCGCAGTTTATGTGAGTGAAAATGTTTCAAGTTTAGGCCGCAAAAGTCATTGCAAGGGACGTTCCAAAGTGTTACTATTCTTTACCAAAACTTCAAAACCTGCCTTGCCATTGTGCAGTAGGATTTTCAAATATCCTTGCAACGTTCTGTGAAATCCTGTAATTATGAACTTCACATGACCGCAATTTTTGTTCGTTGCAACGTGAATTTTGTTGTATTGGTATTCTTTGTGACAGGACTTCACTGTATTTCAAATATCCTTTACAATGCAGAGAGAGACATCTTGTTGACTCTCCAATTAGTACTCATTAATGTAGCTTAAATTTCTTTAAAAAGATTAATGTTATTTTTCCCTTAAAATCCGGTTTAAAGTACAATTTTGCAGTGCGAGTTCTTTGTCTTTAAGTGACGTAGTGACTATATATATAGTCACGCAGTGGCGAATTAAGCTGTATATTTTTTCGTTTTCCGTCCATGTTTCCTTTTTTACGCATTACTAATTGTAGCACTATTAAAGGTCAGTGCCCATTACTATTTTATGTTGCCTAACCAGGAATCAACACGATAATGTAATAGTGAAAAAAATAAAACATACTTTGCGATCAAGAGAGCATAGTAAAACATGTTTATTGACGGATAAAGTATTAGTTCTCGTATCCCATTTCCAGTTACCGAAATATGAGTTCTTATTAAAGTCTGTTGAAATGTTAGTAAAAGTCGTCTAACTTAGTGAGTTTCGTTCAATGGCGAATCCAAAATTCTTTCGAGAATACATTTTCTTGTACGTCTCATAAATAAGTGGAAACTGCAATGTGTTTAGAAAATTTAAACGCCAAGCATACTAGTTTTCATATTTCCAGAATCAATAGGAAATCTCGCCAAGCTCATATTTAAATTCCATCATGATATGGTAAGTAATGTAAGAAGCTGAATTCGACCTCATCTCTTCGATGATTCATTCATTTTTTCAAGTACGTCAACTCTAATATTCTTGAAATTTTCAAGAAACATCATTTGGAAACTTTACAAAAGTACCAACTTGCTCATTTGGATAGAAAATTTAAGGGATCTATTATGATTATTACTACCATCATCTTCTACTAGGAAAAGCCTTGAAGGCGTCTTTTTATCGATACTACAGCTTTCTGGAAATTTCGGAGACAGCTATCATTTTCCAATACAGCTCTTTTTTTCGGTGAAACGTGCGAAAGAGGTTGTTTCTAATGATCTTTTTATAGGTTTCAATTCCGTTTTCTAGGATTTTAGAGAGTTTAAGAACGTCTCTCTGAATTCAATTGGTCCCTTACTTAAAATTTCAGTTGTAGCCTTTTTCTGAAATATTAGCTATTAGAAAGCTAAAAATGATTATCGTAAGTAGTTGTAGAGTACCCAACGATATATTGATAAATAACACGGTTCTAACTAACGACGTAAAATAGGTACTCCGGTCAGTGTTAATTTTTTTTTTAATTTATGCGTTATAATGGCACTAGAACAAGGTTTTAGGCTTCAAAACGAAAAACCTAGGTAAAAATTTTGATGTATGAAATGTTTGTATTCAAATACATTTTTCAAACTTAAACACTACCGACATGCACTGCTGCATGCTAAATCCTGCCGATAGCATACATGTAAAATATAAAAAAGAAAATAATTGTTTGATACCAAAATTAATTGCATTTAAAGAGCACTTTTTTCAGTCCCATGGAGCAACCCATGGTTCTTAATCCCAATGAGTCTAGAAAGAAAAGCTGCCATGTAATCCAAACTTTATGCACCAAATTTGGCACCTTGGGTTATAAATTAAGGCTTCAAATCGGAATTAGTTGACTAAAAATGTGACTAACGACTTATTATTTCAAACATCGCCCATAACTCGAGAGAACGATCGTTGGGAGTGCGATAATTTGTCTATATCGTGGGGTGAATACTGTAATGAGGTAACCACAATTCAGTTCATTTTATTATTGCTTCGAGAGAAAAAAAAAAGCTTCTTCGCGATTTTTAGAGAATGCGAAGACTTTATCTAAATATCGTCAATCATCCTGTCTAAATTTTGTTTAATTGAGTTGAGATTGTTGTCTACCGCCGTAATTTGAAAAGCCCGAAATCCAAATTCTGCTGCAATTCGTTAGCCAGATTTTTTTATTGCTTGTTTAAAGGTATAGTTTTCAAAGAAATTTAAAATCTTGTTCCTGCATGGTTCTATTTATGAGACAAGACATTTTACAAAAAAAAAAAAAAAAAAATCATTTAATGAAGATTTAAAATTTATCTTCTAGTTTTTCTCAACATTTTTTTCCTTTAGGGCTTTCCTTCTTATGACGGCAATATTTGTCTTCTTCCGAGCAAAAATGTTCAACAAAAGTGAAGTTTTCTTTTTAGCTAAATTTGTAGAAAACTAGCTGTAGTGCTTAGAACACGATGTATTCTTCCGGATATTTATGGGAAATGTTAGTTCGAATCTCAAAAAACATTCCAACACTGCGACGAAATGCACGTCAGCGTTCTCACGTCCATCACGTGCCGATCTTCCCCCACGCATTTAAATCGAACGATTATTGGAACATAAGCGAAATTTAAACCTCCTAATGAAACGCCGATCCCGTGTTTGCCCATCGAAAGAAATTTCCCTCAAACGTCTCCTCAATGCAAACAAACCTAATCGATGGTTTCTGCTCTATCGCCACTCATATCAACAGACTCGCCACTGAGCAAACAGCTATCTGTCGGTGGCAAATGGCGGCTTGTTTGCACAAGACTAAAAATCTCTCTCATTCTTTGGCCATCCCTCTCTCTCTCTCTGGATGTGCCTATTACACATATCTATTGCATGATTTTCATGGTGCCCCCCCTCCCCCACCTCCCTCTCCAGTTACGTTTCATTTCACCATGCTGCCGTGCTAAGCACAAAAGTGGTACCTGCACTTTTTAACAAAATTCTGTACCTCAGAACCAGAACAACGTAAGTCCAAAAATGGCGATTTTCAATTTTTTGCTACATTGTATGGGCGATTCTCTGTAAACTGGTAATTTGCTGTCCGAACTTAGTATTTTAAAAATAATAAAGTGTAGTAAAATAATTATCGCTCTAAATAAAAGTAATGCATTAATACTCGGTGGCCCAATTGTATTTGGAGCGATAACAATTTAATATTTTTTTCTAGAAATTATCTAAGTGCTAAAGACACAGTCCCCTGGCTGTCCCAATCGTATTGTCTAACACTTCAAGGTAATATTCCAAAAATCCTATCAACACTATATAAATTTGGCAATTATTATCTAAAAATAGAATAATGCAGCAAAATTTTTTTCATGATATAAGGTCTAATTACGTATTTCTAAAACTTAAAATTGTCATGTACATTCTGTCCGGAGATTTTTCAAACAGTCCCCTGAGTCAAATTCAAAGCTCCAATAGAAAAAATCTGTTACTCTTGCAAATGTTTTTTGACATAAAGTTTAAAGCAATCAGTGTGAATTTGCTGAAATTGCCGAGAACGGTGCTGAAACGATACTTTGGTTTGAGAACCACATTTGTGATGAAAGTATGCATCAGGGTCGTTGCGAATACAGTCCTCTGGGAAGTGATTTTATTTATGTAAATTAGTTTAATTATGAAACATATTAGTTATTATCTCCACGATTTGTGCCTAAATTTATAGGTAGTCTCGTAACTAATTATGTTCCAATATGCAGATATTACGCAACAAAGAGCAAAAACACAGTCACCTGGCACAGTCCCCTGACTAGTTATACCAGGCGGGGGACTTACCCCCTATCACGATTTATCAGAAAAACAAGCTTCAATCGACCCTCTTTCAGACCAAAGTAATAGATTCCTTTTCTGAGCAATAGTATTTATTATAACTATACGAACATTTCAAAAAAACCATGCCCGGACAGATTTCGTGTGAAAAATGACGAGTTTACAGAGAATCGCCCGTATGTAGAATCTTATTCCACATCGACCCACAAGAACGTTATGCAAGAAAAGAAATTCCTTCACAATTATTTAGCAGCATTAAAAGAGCACGAGTCCCATCCTTTGCATGTATCTGACAATCGTTTTCGCCCTCTAATGAAAAGTGACGAAAATGGTGACGAAAAAACTTGCGTTAGTCTGGTTCTGAGGTACAGAATTGAGTTATAGACACCAGGTGGCTTTTTGTGACGTATTTTACCAAAAGTCAAAGGCAGGAATTCAAGTGAAACACGGACGATCGCAACTCACCAATGCAATCGCAAATTCCCAAATTTGGATACGTTGCAATCGCTACGAGATGCGGTTCTAATGTAATTCGACTTCCAGTAGCGATTGCAATTTGCGATCGCCTCGAAGCGATTGCAATGGTGTTTCACTTGAATTCGGCCCAAAGTTTTATGATCATTTTAGAACAAGAAATATTTTTAAAAAAATTCTGAAAAAGTATGTGGATCAAATATATGGACGCCTTAAACTTTAAGGAGTAATATCTCAGTTTGGGCTTGACTACAGATACCACTTTTGCACTTAGCAAGGCAGCATGGTTTTCAATTCTCAGAGTGCTACTACGACTGTGCGATGCGTCAAATTACTTGTGGCTAATTTTCCAAGACGCGCTTTATGTCCCAGATATGCAGATCAGGAGGACGCTTTTAAGAGGGAGAGGGAAATTAAATTATGTTTGTGTCTGACAACGGAAGTGAGGGATGCCACGAATGGGGGGGGGGGGGGGTGAGCTCCAGCACGTTTGAGGAAAACTCTTGGTGTTAAATCTAATTTATGGCAAAATGCAGTTTCGTTTTGGGGGTGAAAGTTGCTTTTTTTCCTGTTATCGGAATCGAAGGCGGTGTTTGTGAAATTCATTAATTTTTCCTATAGAGCGATTCCATACCAAATCACCGAAAATAAAAAAAGTTGGTCGCACGACCGACTCGGATTTTTTTTTAATTTGGTACACAGATTGATGGTATAGAGGTATGAAAAAGCCCAAAAGGAAAGTTACCTGCTCCACTTATTTTCTGAGATACATGCCCTCAAAGTTTGTCCGCCACGTCAAAATACTAAAAAAGTGATGTTATTTAATCATTTTTTATAAAAAATTGTACTCATGCAAAATAAAAGTGTTAGATATCTATGGAAACTAGTTACTCCAGGCATTCTGAAAAAAAATACTAGAATGTTCATAATGAAAATTGCCAAGGTACAGGGCTCTTTGAAGTTGTCACCACAAAAACTTGATTTTGCAGATTTTGCTAAAATTCAGGCATTTATTACAAAAAAAGGCAAACAAAACCAAAGGTTTTCTCACTTTCTGGTAGTGTACAGGTCCTCCCTGTAAATTGCTACGCAATAAATTTTTTGGGTTTCTCACTCCTTCTTGGAAATATTTTAGCTTAAAGATAAGCCGTATGGCAAAAAATGCGTTTTTGGCCATCTTGGCAGCCATTTTTCTCATAAAGGGGGAGCAGTAGAAACTTTAATTTTTTTTTTAAACAAGCCACTGATATGTTAGCTATTTACAGGAAAAGAGTTTACTTTTGGTTATTTCTCCCATTAAGAGATATCCTGCTGACAGTATATGCATGTTTTTCGCGACGACCATATGCTTTTGTTCCCCCTCTCATGGACTTAAAATTAATTAAACCAAAAAATAATGATATATTTATTATTAGCTGTATTATCTACCCAATATGTCATGAAATTTAATTTATTAAATCACTGAACAATAAATTAGATAATTGATGAAAAAAAGAAAAAGTATTTCTCTGATGCCTGAGCATTATGCATTCATAATTACAAAGCACTAAATACTTTCTTGAGGAATTAATTAACATAAATGAGCTCTAAATATTTATATTATAAGCAATACCTAATCTTGTGATTGGGATACTCCTGTTTTTAATTGAAGAATTTCTTGAATATCACATGAATAGCAGGAAAATAAATGAGGTCTTTTCGTTTGATGTAGGATATTTTATGACAAATTTCATTTGATGGGCTACTAACTGAGCATGGTGATAAAGAGCTATTAATTTCAGCATCGAATTCCATTTTACCTTATTAAGGCGACAAGGGACTATCATTTTTTTCTTTAGCAATTTTCAATGAATTTCTTTGAAATTTGCAGCATAGCTATATGTTGCAAAAACTAACACATATAAAAATTTTCGTTGAAATATTTTAAAATTTGTTTTTTTTTTTAAATTTAAAATTTGAATTTTAACGATTTTTCTTTTTTATTCCAAGCGCCTGAAATTTCATCAAAATGATAAAATACAAGCAAAATGTGGAACATAAAACACCAGAAAGTGAAATGTTGGGAGTACTTTTTCTATATATTGTGGCAAAAATTAAAGAAAAAAAACAAACTAAAATTTACATTTTTTTTTTGTGAAAGATATCCATATTTCAATAAAACATAGCAAATATATTCAACACAGCTAGTAAAATAGAAAATTCCTTCCCAACAAAATGTTAAAAAACCTCTTAAGTACATGGCAAAAAATTTTTAGCAAATTTAAATAATAATTTTTTACACTGGAGCAGTATGAAATTTGTAAACACGCGTAAAATTATGTTTTGAGAAAATCAACATTTACTGTTGTATATTTCATTATTAAATTAGTTTTGAATACAAATTCACCACAAATAAGGTAAAGCTATTTATTTACAATAGCAATAACATGTATTTCAATCATATAGTTTTTAGAAATATCATCAAAGAAGAACCGATTTTTTGACCATTTTTTGCTCATCTGAAAGTCCCTTCTCACCTTAACAGTTAAATATTTACAAAGTAATAAAATAAATAATTTAATATAAAGCCATGCTAGAAGAATTAAAATTAGTGCAACTAATTTATTCCCATACTGATCTTTACAAAATTGACATGCGTTGAGCACTGATAAGAACTGACAAGAAAAAGTTTACTCACTAAAATATTAGTTTACAGATACTATAAAGCATACATTCTATTTTCCACAAAATAATACTGCAACAAAGAACAAGGGTATCCTCCTGTTTATAGCCATCAATCAGGAACATCCAATCACAAGATTGGGTATTGCCTATGAGATAAATATTCGAAGCTCCTTTATTTTAATTGATTTTTCAAGAAATTCTTTAGTACCTATCCCTTTATACCCTTGTTCTTTGTTGCAGTATTATTTTGTAGAAAATAGAATGTACGCTTTATAGTATCTGTGAACTAGTATTTTAGTGAGTAAACTTATTCTTGTCAGTTCTTATCAGTGCTCAACACATGTCAGTTTTGTGAAGATCAGTATGGGAATAAATTAGTTGCACTCATTTTAATTCTTCAAGCATGGCTTTATATTAAATTATTTATTTAATTATTTTGTAAATATTTAACTGTTAATAAAGTAAAATGGAATTCGATGCTGAAATTAATAGCTCTTTATCACCATGCTCAGTTAGTAGCCCATCAAATGAAATTTGTCATAAAGTATCCTACATCAAACGAAAAGACCTCATTTATTTTCCTGATATTCATGTGATATTCAAGAAATTCTTCAATTAAAAACAGGAGTATCCCAATCACAAGATTGGGTATTGCTTATAATATAACTATTTAGAGCTCATTTATGTTAATTAATTTCTCAAGAAAGTATTTAGTGCTTTATAATTATGAATGCATAATGCTCAGGCATCAGAGAAATACTTTTTCTTTTTTTCATCAATTATCTAATTTATTGTTCAATGATTTAATAAATTAAATTTCATGACATATTGGGTAGATAATACTGCTAATAATAAATATATCATTATTTTTTGGTTTAATTAATTTTAAGTCCATGAGAGGGGGAACAAAAGCATATGGTCGTCGCGAAAAACATGCATATACTGTCAGCAGGATATCTCTTAATGGGAGAAATAACCAAAAGTAAACTCTTTTCCTGTGAATAGCTAACATATCAGTGGCTTGTTTAAAAAAAAAATTAAAGTTTCTACTGCTCCCCCTTTATGAGAAAAATGGCTGCCAAGATGGCCAAAAACGCATTTTTTGCCATACGGCTTATCTTTAAGCTAAAATATTTCCAAGAAGGAGTGAGAAACCCAAAAAATTTATTGCGTAGCAATTTACAGGGAGGACCTGTACATTACCAGAAAGTGAGAAAACCTTTGGTTTTGTTTGCCTTTTTTTGTAATAAATGCCTGAATTTTAGCAAAATCTGCAAAATCAAGTTTTTGTGGTGACAACTTCAAAGAGCCCTGTACCTTGGCAATTTTCATTATGAACGTTCTAGTATTTTTTTTCAGAATGCCTGGAGTAACTAGTTTCCATAGATATCTAACACTTTTATTTTGCATGAGTACAATTTTTTATAAAAAATGATTAAATAACATCACTTTTTTAGTATTTTGACGTGGCGGACAAACTTTGAGGGCATGTATCTCAGAAAATAAGTGGAGCAGGTAACTTTCCTTTTGGGCTTTTTCATACCTCTATACCATCAATCTGTGTACCAAATTAAAAAAAAATCCGAGTCGGTCGTGCGACCCCCATTCGGTGATTTGGTATGGAATCGCTCTATACAAATGCAAAGTTTCAAATTTCGATAAAGTAACGCGTGAGTAAAATGCGAGTGTAAGTGCTGATGGTAATGTTTGGATATTTTTTTCGTTGCTAAAAACTCTAATTTTTGGGTTTTGCTGGTGATTGGTTATTTAAAACAATGCAATAGTGTTTAAATTGCTCAAATCGCATCCAGGCAACTAAAAATTCAGAAATTTGTTCTGTAGTCTCAATTAGAGGAGTACGATAGTTAAGGGGGAAAAGTAGCTATGGAAGAGAAGTCACTAAACTCTTTTTGTGTTATTGTCACCGTAATTGTATCAACAAATTGTTGAACGCAAAAAGTGCATTTAAGATACAAAGTATATCTGTTGACAGTATAATTGAAAGACTGGATGCCATCGACAATAGATAATCTTACTAAGTTCCGTCTATATGCTACGAAGTGCTATCTCCAAGTGCCATGTTGTTCTTTTCTTTGATCTGGAAGACGAGGCGTGAGAACAGAGACTATTTCGAACGCGTGGTAAACAGCGGAACTTCGTTTTCCGGCGGTCACTCTTTCGAGATTCAGTGCAGATAGGATTTCTGAAATCAGCCAGTCAAGGGTCGCAGGCACCGCCTTATGTTTGGGATGCTCGGAAAGATGTAAAGACTTTGTTTGGACCAGAATGTTTTTCGGTAGATCATAATGCGAGTAGCAAAATTTTAGCTGTTAGAAATAATTACAAGATGTGTAAAAATATTTTATGTGTGTAAAAAGCGTGGTCTTAAGTAGGGGTGCCCACAGTGGGGGGGGGGGGGGGGGCGACATCAAAATGGGAGGGGGGATTTTTTAAAACTAATTTATTTATTTACATTATTTTTTAATTATTTTTTTAAATTTAAATTATTTACGGATATTTTTAATAAAAATTATTCATTAATTTATTTTTTAAATTTAAATTATTTCTTTATTATTTGTTGATTTATTTATTTATTCATTTATTTGTTTATTTATTTTTGTGTGTGTGTGCTTGGAATGTCTGGAAGGGAAAAAAGCGATTCTACTCTGCGCATTATTCGAACTTTAAAAAAATTAATAATATGTAAAAAAAATAATAGTTATAATTAAAAATAAATAAATAAATAATATTTAAAAAAATAAATACAATAAAAAAGAGGGATAAAAATAAAAAGCATAACAGGGTTGTGAAAAATTTTAGGGGAGGGGGGATTTGCGCCACTGAGTTTGGAGGGGATGGGCACCCCTGGGCTTGAGATAGTCTTTTCGGAGATTTATTTATAAAAATTCAATTCATTGGTATTTTTCAAAACACCTTGTAACACATTGAAATAATGTAGTGATGAAATACGAAAAAGAATTGAACACATGTGTAACGGGGTTGCAAGGAATCTCTTTTACACGCAACAAAACTCCATACGTTTCAATATTCTTAGTGTTACACAACAGTTTTAGCTGAATGTCTCATTTTTAAATTAATTTCACTAATTAAAGTTTTTATTTTTGTTTTGTAATGGTAGTACCAGGCAAGAAGACACTTCTATTTTGTCTTTTTTAAATTTTTTTTAAAAATAAGTTGTATGAAACAATATTTTGTGTGTTAGCGGATCTTTAAAAATAATCTTCTGAAGGTAAAATTTTACCGAATTTCCGCTTCATCTAGGCGCTTGCAATCGTGTCGCTATTGTGAACAGAATATTCGAAAAGCGAAATCATTCTTTATAAATTACTAGCTGCCAGGGCAGCTAGATTAGCTTCCTGCGGCATGTTGATGCATAACGTCCCCCTTCTCTAACTTTTACCTCATTCTGAAGTTATATTATTTGATATAATTTAATGTTCATTCGATTTCAAGACGTACCACGCACGTGGCCCGGCGTTGCACGGGCACTTCGTGCCCTGAAAGTAGTGAGGAAAATGTCAAGAAACTACTCCCCGCCAAGGCGGCTCGCTAACAGGCGCTTCACGCCTTTACTTTTTTCTAGAGCCGCTATATAGACAGGCCGACGCATCAAGATTAAGTTTCACCACTTTGGATCCAATTCCTTAACTTTTACTTTCAAATTTTCATTGTTGCAGAGTAGGGTTACCAGAAAAAAGTTTTGGCACATTGCTAAGCTTTGCCAAATCCACGCTAATAATTGCTCACAGTGAAAAATTACCAAAACGCGATTACTGGACAGAAAAGACAACTACTTAAAAACTCAAACCCGCGCTGGATCCAAAGTGGTGAAACTTAATCTTGATGCGCCGGCTCGTTTATATAGGGGCCTTACTTTTTTCCTATGTAAAAAAATCATTCGAATTATTGATATGCTTCGCGCCTTCAAGATGGTGAGGAAAGTTTTAGTAAGTTCAGCTCGCTCAAAGGAAAAAAGCAGACATAGATACTCAGTTTTTAATATAAGTAGATGGCTTTTCAACAAATGAATGTTTCAAAATATTACAAGTAGCTAGCGATAAAAATACTATGTAAGTGACCCGCTTATGAGTTTCGTGTTTGATTTAGTTAAGCCTTTATTCAAAATTCTCATTATCATTGTTATCACTGTTTCATAGCAACTACGTTTCAACAATGGATTTCATATTTAATCATTTATTAGGCTTAATCGCTTTAAATTTGACTACTTATTAATTGATATCTTCGTTAATTAAAATCGTATAATTATATAGATTGAAACTAATGAAGCCTGAAAAATTACCTATCTATCGGTACCTGGTTCGACTTTCAGTTTATTGGCGTTCAAGAGAAAGAAGCGTGACATAGAAAGATAGAAAGAAAGATAGAAAGATACTCAGTTTTTAATATAATTAGATTGTATTAGAAAAAACTATTTACAAATTGGCTATTTACAACTCAAACTGCAGCAAAAACAATTCAAAATGCAATTGTGTCAGTTCTTTCCATCAATTTTTTTTATTATTTTTTTATCTCATTCTTCATTTCACTTCACTTCAGTTCATTTCATTTTATTCAAACCAAGAAAAGTTTAAATAGCCTGCAGACGATCGAAAGCTCAGTCGCAAGATTTGAAATACAAAAAGCATGTTCTACAATTATAATAACCAACATATACATAAAACCAACTGATAAGATCAAATATTATTTAATTGGAGATTAGGTTTATTTTTTCGGTTCCATTCACCATGTGGAACCGTTTTGATCTTCTTAAATAGTTCTGTAGTCTCATTAGTACACTGTCATAACCAGTCGCATAAATTTAAATTACTTTCTAATATTTCGTGCAAAACTCTCTAGATGAGGAAACATTAAGCATTCGAGTAACTGGCTGAATTTTGTAAAAAAAGAACAGAAGCCTTTCTCCTTTTTTTCTTCACAAAAAAAAAAATCAAGTAAAATTTCCAGAAAATGCAGTAGTAAGAACTTTTTGCGGATTGAATAGCGGTTGAATAGGCTAATTTTAATCGTTAAGGAAAGAAAAAAAAAATGTCGAGGTACATATGACAGCTAAATTCTTCAAAAAAGCATTAAAACGAATTCTTACACGCTTTGATAGAGTATGAGGAGATTAAAAAAGAATGGAGTAAGTGCTGCTAATGAAAGTCTTGCGTGTTCCAGGAACGTGTTTCTTTTTAAAAGGATTCTCCAAAAAAAAAAAGTTATCTTGAGAGAAGGAAAAAAAAAAAAAAAAAAGTAGAATTTTCTACTAAGTTGACTATAAATAGGATTTCATTATAAAGGATAATATTTCTTGATATTTAAAATTCACCTTTACGACAAAGCTAAGAAATTTATCGTTCGTTGTTATAGTAAAATAGTTGAGAAGAACCGATTATGTTCCATTAATTACTGGTGACTAGTATTTGAGTGGGGGCTGTATAATTAATTTCTTATTCGGAGAAAATGGTTGGTCAGTATTGCGTGACTTAATTAAATGCTTCTAAGATGTTTTATTTAGAAATTTACGAAGCTTCCTTGTGCCTAATCTGCAGTTTTCTTTTTCATTTTTTGCAAGTTTTTTTTTTATTATTTTTTCCAATGAAAAATTACTTTGTTTCGAGGCATGCTTTATTTTTTTTTTTTTTTTTGAATTCTTTAAGTATTATTTTCATGCATTATATTCTTGTATATGTACCTATTTTAATACTTGTAGTATCCTGTATCATGGATTATTTCTTTTCCTAAATCACGAGAATTAACTAAGGCAGGAATTCAAGTGAAACAAGGACGATCGCAACTCACCAATGCAATCGCAAATTCCCAAATTTGGATACGTTACAATCGCTACGATATGCGATTCTAATGTAATTTGACTTCCAGTAGCGATTGCAATTTGTGATCGCATCGAATGCAATGGTGTTTTACTTGAATTTTTGCCTATGCATATATTTACAGTAAAATCAATTTCTGCTTTAGGGCCGAATTCAAGTGAAACACCATTGCAATCGCTACTGGAAGTCGAATTACATTAGAATCGCATCATGTAGCGATTGTAACGTATCCAAATTTGGGAATTTGCGATTGCATTGGTGAGTTGCGATCGTCCGTGTTTCACTTGAATTCCTGCCTCAGTATTCTTACCCAGGGCTGTAACCAAATCTTAGTTTCGGGGAGGGTTTTACCAAACCTATTTCTCTTAAAATCTATAAAGTCAATTCAATTTGATTTCATGTTCTATATTGGGCATAAAAAAATTTTTTTTAAAAAAGGGGGGGGGGGAGGGAGGGAGTTTCTGGAGTCTATTGTGAGCAGTCCAATTGAGGAGTACTTATAATTTATATTTTTTTAATAATTAGTAGCAATTTCATTCAACGCTGTTATTCTCTGAAAATTCGAGGCTATCTATCTAAAAGCACTGTGCTAAGGAGAAAACTATCGCCTCATGAAAAATGTTGCAACATTGTCTATGTATATTCAAAGTTGGAGAATTAATTTGAAAAAAACTTTGTATATCAACTGTGAGGATTATTACTACTGTTAATAAAATTATTCATCATAGTTTCTTTGTGAAGGTATGCTTTAGAAAATATTTGAAAAATATTTTTTCGTAAGATAAATCGGTCCGATTATTAATAATAGGTAAAGTGAGCGATTATGCCCGATTAGTCGGTGCATCCCTACTTCGTGCATTTTGTCCCGCAAAGTAACAGACAGAAGCCATGCTACATGTAAACACATTGTTTCCTCAACTACAGAGGGGGGATCACTTCCTCATGACCCTCCTAAATGAGCCCAGACTGCTCACTTCAGACCACAAAACGAACGCAGACATTGTCATTAAAAAACAAACAAACCCGATTTGTTGGTTTTTGCTCATTCCTCAAATGGCGAGCAGAAAGCTGCCATCGAGGCACGAGTAAATCACCGAATAAACATATGTTGCAATCACCATAATGGCTCGTCTGAGCTCTAAAGAAAGATTCGAGGAAAATGACAGAGCGCCGTAATCTGACGTCACAGATCGGGGCGAGGTCAGTTGCGGTTGCAGCAAGCGGCCAGCGATGAAAGATTTCTTTTTTCTGGACCCGATGGTTGATAGATGAAAAGCCACCTTTGATTTAGGGAGTGTTATTAGCTTGTGTTATAAACAATATTTGATACCCAGCTTTCGTGTAATCAGTTTTATTTTTTTTTATTATTTTTTTTTTTTGTTTTCTGATGAAGGTCGATAGTGCAGAACTATCTAGTAGTTTTTGGGGATAAAAATTAAAAAAACACAAAGCACAAGTTTCCTCCACCATCTTTTTGTGAATGGTTGTCGGTAGTAATCCATTGGTGCAATGTGCAAGACCAACATACCTTCGTAAGTGTAGCTAGCTAAATATGTTTCTTTCAAAGCCTGATGCGGTCTGAAAGTGTATATCGATTCTTATTAAGGCCCTCTGGCGGGCTTTTCAACTACGAAAAGTATCTCCCAAATCTAATTAACATTACTTTCAGTTAAGACGCGACGTTGCCGTCAAATTCGCCACGGAAAGGACATTAATTGCGAACTTTTCCAGCAAATTTAATTGCTACATCCGCCAGAAAATGTTTGATTGTTTTCAAATTCGTTCTACTTGTACTTAACATATTTTTATTGTTTAGAGATCAAAAACGCAAGTACGAAACTGATGAGTAACTGCAGGTCCCAACTAGGCTGTGATCTTAGTCAATTTATCACTCCCAAATAAAGACCAAGAGCCCTCTTAAAATTGAATACCTCTTTCTCAGTAACTGGTTGCTTTCGGTAAACTATATGGGTCATTCCGACGAAAATTATACATATCATGTCTGAAGCTCTTTACTTAAGATTATCAATTTAAATAATTTCCACTAGCAAATCATTTTTTTTATTGAGTTTCCATTTATTTGTGTATAATGAAGTGTAAATAACTAGTGCATGACTCATTTATGAAAGGATTTTAAATATTTTGATCACTTTGTTTAACAGAGTGGACTTATAACAGAGTGGACAAATAAGCCTTTAAAAATATCTGTATAATCACAAAGAAAAGTTAGAATCACAGAACAAGCATAAAGTGGAATAAACAGCCTAAAACTGTATCTGTCTGCAATTTCAAGAAAAAATCTTTTTTTTTTCATCATGAAATCGGCTCTAACAGAGTGGACATCCAACAGTTCAATATCATAAGAAAAGAATGAGGCTCACCCTGGTTGCATAATTCAATGTAGCAAGCTAATCACGGCAGTTATACTACCTGTATTTAAAAAAATATATAAGATTGAATGCAATTGTTTATTTTATTTCCAAAAGGCATATAACAGAGTGGACAAATCGAAACATAGAAAGTCTAGGGACATGGATAAATAATAGTGTTTTTTGGGGAAATTTTTTTTCATTTGCGTAATAATCTGCAGAAATGGTGTCAGAAGCATCTTTTGTGCAGTGCAGTGTCATTTATTTTGTTACATTTCAGTTTAATTTTGAATCACACTTAAAATTCTAGCAATTTGAAGCTGGGACACGTCATTTTCTCCTTCTTCTGACAAAGATAATTTTTTTTGTGTCCTTTCTAAATGGATTATACCTAATCAATTGATACTTGACGGCATAAAATTAAATGGAAAACCGATAAAAAAAATACACTTAATGGGTGGTAGTTATTAAAATTGATTTAAAAAAATTCTTAAGTCGCGGACATGATTTGTACCATTTTCGTCGGAATGACCCATATTCAAATGTTTATAACCCAATTATAGTATTCGTTTTCCCTCATTTTAGGACTTTGGAATTTGAAAAGTTTTGAACTACTATTCCTGTTTTATGCCAGTTGTGTAGAAATTTAAACATAACAATTAAACATTTCTTAAATTGGCCCTGTATAGGACCCTACATTCAGAATTTGAGGTTTCTATATTTACTTTTTGCTGTGCCTTGTAACTTTTAGGCTTGGGAAAAAAGTGAAAATAAGCATTCCTTGCAGCAACGAAAAATTTAGGAACGTCATTGTAAAATAGGTAACGTTTTACCGCATTTTTTAAAAATATTAATTGGTTTAGAAAAGGTAAATAAAATTGTATATAATTTGTTCACATTTTATATCTGGTTATAGTGAAGATATAAGTGAATGTAATTGAGCGGAAGCCTTGGAGTTAAAAATGAGAAAAACTTCAGCCATAATTGAGTTCGAAAATTGTACCAAATATCACTGAACTCAGAAAAAATGTGCACTTTCTAATGATATATAACAATGTGTTTGAAATTTTTTTGTAAAAATTGTACCTCAAATTGGAATTAAAAAAAAAACTATTTTTTGAACCTATTTTCAAACCTTTACGGTGCTAAAAGAAACAAACGGTGAATTGTTAAGCGAAATCGGCCAAGTAGTATAGTGCTCTTCCAAAATGGTGTGCTGTGACCTTAGCAATAATTACCATTTTTTTCGGTGCGGTGGAGGGAGGGGGGGGGGGCTAATAGGGAAGTGTATTTTAGTTCTGAATTCAGTTAGGTTACTTTTATATAGTATTCCAACTCCAATCCGCTGTTATTGCATTTTCCTTTTTCATTGCACTTTTCAACTTTTCAGAGGAGCACTATACTCGAGTTTTGCGCGTTCAAACACACAGACGCTTTTTGGAGACTTCATTTCATAGATTGTAATCCCAAAGCTTTTTGACGAAATAAATGTATATTTTTGCACACAGGGAGCGGAGGGGCTGTGCTTCCACTCCAAAATTGGAATATTGTCCGACGTTGATAGTTTGTGAGAACTTTTAACCTTGAACAGATGTCCGAAGCGACAGACAGATGCTATTGCGGGAGCTGCTTTCCTCTCTATATTGATTAATTACCTTTGGTCAAAATCTAACATTGGGTGCATTTTCAAGACCTCTGACAAAATAAATGTATATTTTTGCTCTGATGGAAGGGGGAGGGGCTGCTTCTATTCCAAAATAGAAATATTGTCCAACCTAGGTAGTTTACGAGAACTTTAACCTTCACCAGACTACCGACGACAGACAGATGCGATTGCGGAAGATGCTTTCCTTCGTTTTATTGATCGTTTAGCAGCAAATACATTTTCACGGTGATCTTCCCTTTACGGCCGGGAGATAAAATAAATTCTATAAGAGAACACCTCTCTCTGAAAGGTCGAACGCCAAAGAATAAGGAGGAGGGCAGAGAAAGAAGAAGAAAAAAAAAAACTAAAGATTTTCCCCATCATTTAGAGAGGGGACTGTCCCGGAGCTTTCTCATAAACCCTTTATTCCCCTCTCCCCTCGCTCATTCGTTGTTGGGAGGATGGAGAAAAAAAAATAGAAAGTGAATAAAGTACTGATAAAGTTATTGAGGTTGCTTAGAGCTATTAGGGCAATAGAAGGCAGTACTTCCCTCCATGTGGAGTCGTGGTGCGCTGCATTATTCCGTCATGCGGAGGAAATATTTAGATAAAAGTAATTGGAATTTTATATTTTTAACGGCATTTTTTATACTTAAGAGAGCGGGTGATGTTAAGACCATCGTTTAGATTTATTTTGAAGTTTCTTCAATGAAAATATTTTGCTTTGACGTGGTTATTGTTAATTTTTACTCCAAAAAGACCTGTGTTTTGTTTACGTAAGATTTATTAAAAAGAAGTCTCTTAGCGCGTGACATATTTAAAATGTGAAGAATATTTTCTATATTCTGTAAAAAATTGTAAAAAAATAAAACAATGTTTTGAAAGTGCAGGAATCTGCACTGACCTAAATATTTAAAATTCTTGTAGTTTTAAATTTTAATTTCCGCCCTGGTAACGATGTAAAATGTACTTGGAGACATAAGCGTATCCATACTTTTAGTAATCAATATCTGAATTAATTGAACATTGAAAATACATTTTTAGTTTTTTTAACATTAATTATGATTTGTTTTGACAGTTTGAGTCAGGAAACATCATAAACCTTTCGTTCGTCGCGCTCTTTCTGATATGGTTGAATTTCTAAGAGTGGTGATATTTACTGCTAAGAACATTGTTTATACCGAACTTTTAGCCCCTTTTTCACTTTTTTTTGATACATCATCAATTTTTGAAACAATGCTATGCACTTTGAGAATTTAATGGAAAATTATGTATTCATACTAGGGGTGCGACATCGATGTTAAGAAATTAAGACATCGATGTTTTCAAACATCGATGTTTCAAAACATCGATCGTTTTTTTTTAAATTGCCTACACATTTAAATGAACATTAATACAGTAACTTTTCAATACATTGCGCTCTTTATGTCACTCAATTAGTTTTATATTTTGTGTCCTGAAAACATCAATCGTATGATATCGATGTCAATTATAGAAAACTTTTTTTTTTAAGTAAAATAAATAGTGCAACTGTTGGTAAACTGTGCAACATTTATTTATCGCATATTTTTATGAAACTTTTTTTACAAAATGTAAAACATCACTATCGAAAAAAATTTCAAATGCAATGCAATAATGTTTGAAAATGAAAATCATTGACCGTAAATCATCGGTAGTTATAAAAAAAACCTTTAATACGATAGATATTGCAACTGCTAAAAATGAATCTATTTTATTGCTTTTTGCTGAAATGTAAAACAGACATCAATGGAAAAAACAACTTTGAACGCGAAGCACCGATTATTAAAAGACATCGACTATCAAAAACTTACATTTGAAGTTACTATCAAAAACGTCTTCTAACGAGATAGTGTAACGGTTGCTTAACGATGTAACTTTTGGCCGATCTTTGTGATGTCTTTGATTTTTTTTAATTTTGCTGAAATGTAAAACATCGACATAAAAAAAATTAAATAAAAAAAAAACGGCGAAAGCAAATTGTAGATGTTTTAGAAACATCGAAAGTAAAACATCGATAATAATCATAGAAAATGTTTCCCAATGGCATTAACACTAAACTTATGATTAAAGATGAAAACTTCTTAATACGTCTGCTTATTGCATATTTTTATCAAGCTTTCTTTAGCGGGATTATAAAACATTGACATCGAAACAAATATCGAACCCAAAACATCGATGTTGGAAAATCATCGATGGAAAAAAACATCGATGTTTTAGCAAAACCATCGATGTTTCCAAAACATCGACATCGATGTTGCATCCCTAATACATACACGACCTACATTTTCCTGCTTGCGTTTACCGTGCACTGATACAGTCGACGCTCGTTATAACGACCACACGTTATAAAGACCATCCTAATATAAGGACCGATGAGAAAACCCCCCAACTGTATCCCAATATACTCTATGTTCTACCTGTTATAGCGACCACTCGTTATAAAGACCGTTTTCTGTAGGACGGAGGACGGTCGTTATATCGAGCGTCGACTGTATATCTTAAATAACTGTTCGATATTTCGATAACTAAGAGGTTTAGCGAGATCACCAAATTTCGGGCAATAATCTTTCTGTCCTACTTCTATCAGCATAGCCAAAACAGGTAGAAACAAGTTTTTCATTTTTCACGTTTTCGCTTTTTCTTTTTTCATTTGTTTTTTCTTCAGCTTTACTGTGTAAACTTGTCTATTTTGTGCTCGATGAAAATAAAGGATGAAAAAAAGTCTAAGTGTAGCTAACCAAAAAATTGTTTCTTCAAATATCTTAAAAACTTGATTTTGTGGATACTGTCGTTTAGCTTACCACGGCTGAAGTAGCTGTTGATCTTAGGCAGGGATTCAAGTGAAACAGGCTATCGCAAACTGCAATCGCTACTGGAAATGAATTACATTAGAACGTTTCTTGATACTGGAAATGAATTACATTAGAACGTTCATCGTGACGTTTGCCTATGAAAAACGAGCTAGATAAAACGTCACAGCCTACTTGGCGAATAAGAGGAGATGGCCGACTGCTTGTGAGCTCTTATTGGCTCCGCTCGTAGTGACGTCAGTGCCAAGTTAAGCTGATGATAATGTAATTCACTTCCAGTAGCGATTGCATTCGAAGCGATCGCAGTGCTGTTTCACTTGAATCCCTGCCTTAGGCATCAAACATTTTTACGACAATGGAGGAAAAGGGTACCGCAGTCTCAGTCAACGTAATATTCCCACCATTTGTGTATTTATTCTGGAGAAATTGTCACAACGTAGAACATGCTATATTGACGAAAAAACTGTGCATTGTTGTAATTTTTGCTCCGTTTATTTATATTTCAATGGAACTCTTATTGTTTTTAACTGACTTGATGCATTTATTGGCGGAATATTTTCCATTTTAAAAGGCTGAAATTTGAATGGACTAAATTTACTCTGAATAACTCTGTACCTCAGGACCAGACTAACGTAAGTCCATTTTCGTCATTTTTCGGTAGAGGGGAAAAACGATTGTCGAATACATCGTTTTTCCCCTCTACTGAAAAATGACGAAAATGGACTTACGTTAGTCTGGTTCTGAGGTACAGAACTGTGGATTGAATTTGAAGGGCCTGGGGGAAAAAAGATGAAAGTCACTTTTTCGTCAATTTTGAGATATTAGCTCTATCTATAGGGGCTATGAATCATCTGGTAGAACAACAAAGGAGAGAAAAAGGTGAGAATCGACCGAAATGTGCATGAAAACTCGATTAACTATAAAGGGAGTTTCGAGAAATCAAACTCTTTGTTCTTCGTTTTTCTCGAAATCGCTTTTTGGTCATTTTCATGTCACTTTCATCTTTTTTCCCCCCTGGCCCTTCATTTATGTTTTAATATTTCAAAGATAGCTGAATTGTTGCTATTGTGATTTTATCTACTTACTTAGATGACCCAGCCATGACTCACGGTCACAGTGAAGAAAAAAACGCTATTAGGAAATATTTTGTATTTAAATGGATCCGTTGAGGTCGAGATTAACATGACAAAAGAGGAATACAGCAGCCAATGAAATGTCAACTTCACGGAAGGTCAACCTCATTCAATAGGACCCCTACTGAAGAGGAAAAAGAATCTTTGTCGATTTTATACGTTGAGTGATATTGTTCGGTGAAAGAGATTCGGCTAATATTAGTAGAAATAACTCGCATTGTATGGATTGAATGAGCGTAATATTTGACTGAAACAATGTTCGATCATACTGTAGAAGCTCGTTAATGTATTGAATTTGCATTGATGGAATCGTACCTGTGTTGAGTGGTATTGCGAGGCGAAAAATGCTCAACTACTATCGTTTATTGTATGGCTTAAATAAAGAAAACACTTTATTAAAGTATGTTATGTTTAATGATGTTGACGCTCGTTTGTGTTGAACTGGTGTAAATGGAATTATTTTCCGATTTGGAATTTCTTGTTAGAAAGCTTGGGCATTTATAATCAGGGTTCGAAAATATCCGATACAGTCGACGCTCGTTATAACGACCACATGTTATAAAGACCATCCTAATATAACGACCTGTGAGAAAACCCCAACTGTATCACAATATACTCTATGTTCTACCTCTTATAGCGACCACTCGTTATAACGACCGTTTTCTGTAGGACGGAGACAGTCGTTATATCGAGCGTCGACTGTATTTTGATTACAATTCGTTATTTTCAACCAGCACAAACTAAATAAGGCTTGCATCTTCAAATCACTGTGGTGTAATTAATTACTATTATCATTATTCACCTACTTCAACAAAGGAGGAGGTTATACAATTTGACCTTTTTTTTTTTTTTTTTGTTTTCACCGATTACTCGAAGATGCCCGTGGACAGATTTCAATAATTCTTCTTTTGTTTGAAAGGGTATACCTTCCAGTTGGTCTCATGGTTTCACGGTCCGGGTTTGATAACGGTATCCTGCAGAAATCGAGAGAAATGGAAATTGTAATCACTGTAATTGTAAAAACGATTTTGAATGAAGGATTCTCTCGAGCACATAATGAAATTCACTTCTATGGTGTTTTTCTCTTCATCCAATGCTGATAACAGATAACGGGCCACGTGCAATGTGCATAGTATTTCTATCACGAGTACGGGTGTCACCCATCTGGAGGGTGACACCCGGAACAGACCAGAAAAAAAGAGAGAAAAAAGAAGAATAAAAGAAAAGGAAGAAAAAAAAATCATACTTACTCTGTTCAACGCGTAACTAATTGGAGGAAAGGGTAGCTGGGTGACACCTCTGCGAAGTGTGGCACCGAAATTGTTTCAAGGGTTTAGGAAAAACATACTGTCTAACATCTTTTCGCGAAACCTCCGACGAATCTGCGCACACGCCAAATACTCTTCTGACTTTCTCGAAATGGGGGGAAATGCAACGAGGAAGTAGCAAGCGAACTAAAACTGAAGGTATTGGGCAGAGCGCATCCTAAACCTATCTCCCCTTTTTCAAATGAAAGCGTTCGTCGCTGCCAGGCGCACAATACGCAAACAGACAGTACTTGTAGATACCTTTAATTCTGAGTTTTTTAACCCGACATGGACAAATACATCTTGAAAAATAGTAGCACAATTAAGGGGGTACTTGCGTCGGCAGATATCTTTCTGGAGGGAGGGGGAGGGTGACACCCATAAGTGCAACATATTTCTTATAAGAAATGATCAATTTCACATGCTGCGTGCTCAAAAAATGAAATTATTTTCTTGTATTTCACAGATGTTTACAACTCTGACTCCTAACGAATTTCCCGGTTCATCTCTCCCCACATTACTTTATCTCATTCCCCCTAATGCCGCTCTTATTATACACATCCGATTTATTCGAATTCTCTTCTTCTGCTTCCGTGGAACTTTTATCTCTCCATTTCGGAGGCCAGCATAGTTGCCTTCGGTCCGAAATAAAACATCCGATTTTATTGGCCACTTCCACGCGCTCATTATTTTCCCTCGGTAGTGGGAGGACTGTAATTCCATTCCTGCAGTCCAGTTTCAATTACTGTAACGAGATCGGCATTTATTCCGCTCTTGCGATGCTGATGACCCCTCTTGCCTGCACTGCACACATGAAAGAGGCTCTCCGCCTGATTGGCCGGCCGTGTGCCGTGCGGCAGAAGTAATAGTTTCCTTCCGCTTGTTGGTATTATTTCGAGAAACGAGATTGATGGTGGAAATTAACGAATTCAAGAGCTTTCTGGGCTCGTGGGAGTTCAATGTTGAGACTGTTATGAATTTATGAAGAACGGGATGAAAGAAATGGCAGACTGTTGCGTACGATCCATTTTCGCGATTTCTGATAACCAGGGGTGCCCATCCCCCCAAACTTAATGGCGCAAATCCGCCCCCCCCCCCCGAAATTTTTCACAAACTTCTTGTGCTTTTT
This sequence comes from Uloborus plumipes, assembly GCA_038373865.1. NCBI lineage: Eukaryota > Metazoa > Arthropoda > Arachnida > Araneae > Uloboridae > Uloborus > Uloborus plumipes. Next base: position 32,899 of record JAXGGA010003000.1, on the reverse strand, counting down.
ATTTTTAATTTTACCCCTCTTTTTTATTTTATTAATTGTTTTATTGATTTAATTCTAACTATTATTTTTTTCTGTATTAATTTTTCAAAATTACTAATTATGAGCAGAATGAAATCGCTTTTTCCCTTCCAGACATTCCAAGCACACCCATACACACACAAAAATAAAGAAATAAATTTTTCATAATAAAGGAATAATTCAAATTAAAAAAAACATTGATGAAATTTAAATTAAAAAAGTCAGAAAAAAAGTCACTTAGAAAAATAAATAATTTAAATAAATAAATAAATTAGTTTAAAAAAATCCACCCCCACCCCAAAATTTTGATTGCACAACTTGCGCCGTAATCCCCCCCCCCCCCTGTGGACATCACCCCTGCTGATAGCAATGCAGTAGAACCTCGGTAACTCACCCCCCCCCCGGGACCACAAAAATATGTCGAGTTAAGCGGGTGTCGACTTATCGAGGTTCTGTAATTTGATTATTGTAGTGTTTTCTGAAGAGCTCATACTTACTAGTGCTTAGCATTAACGTTGGTGAAAATTAATTTGGAACAAATCTGACTCACCCCCCTCTTGGCGACTTTTTCCTGTTGGCGCCAAAAAATCATCGCCAAGACTTCGATGTACGACAAAAAACATCGTACAACATTCTTAGCGATGCACTTTTGGCACCAACAGAAAAATTCATATTGACATAAAAAATGTAAAACACTATTATAGTGGAAAAGGAAATATCAAAAATCCTCAATTTCAACAAATGAAGAATACAAACGTTTTTCAGATAACAGTGATTTCTCACATGTATACGAAAATCAGCACAGTAAAAAATCACACTCAATACTATACTGCAAAGTTATTGCAAATATACGCTTCAAAATCAACAAAACAACCCAACAAAAACATCTATGGTTCATAATAAAACAACGTACTACAACTGCATGAAATGCAGCAAATAAGCGCTGCAATAATACTACTGTATAGATACATTTGCAGAAAAATAACACTATTTGTTTTTTAAAGTAGCAAAGATTCCTTATTTCTATAGTAGCATAGTAAATAAAAACTAGCCAACAACAAAATCAATAACTTTTCAAACATATATCGCACTAAAGGATTTTGTCAATGTAAAGTCAAAACAATTTGAAAAGTTCCTCAAATTTCGATATATGAATAGTAAAAACGTCTCCTAAGTACGTCGCAAACAACCATCAATTAATTTTCTATTATGTTTCAAAATTGCTTATAAAATTTTCCATAAAATGACGCTTCATATTTTTCAAAAGTACCAGAGGTGGCTTATTTTAGTTATTCAGTACATAAAATTAAAGCTTTTATAAATAAAAACGCTATAAAAGTATTATTAAACTACAGAAAAGTATTTTTCCATATGTTGCTAAGGAAACAAATAAGTAGCATAAGGTACGGGGTTTCGTTCATTTTGCAAGATTTAAGCAAAAATGAACCTCAATATTTCATCTTTCATGTTATCAATTTTTGAACAAAACAGCCAAATATGAACTCACCTTCGTATTGCTTAAGATGTGCCGATACAACAGATGACAACTGCTAATTACGACACATACTGACACAACACTAAATAGTTCATCTCCCTACTTCCAAAGCACAAAGATTTCACTTCCAACAACACATAACAGCGAAAATGCCGCTAATCGAGCACTCAAAAAATGGCGCACTTTCTAACAGTTGTTAACACCCCTCATTCACTTAACACTTGCAAACACTCATATTTTCTTAGGCTACAACACACAATAGCGAAAATACCACTAATCTAGCACTCAAAAAAATGGCGCGCTTTCTAACATTTGTTAACGCCCACCATTCACTTAACACTTGCAAACACTCATATTTTCTTAGGCGCCAATACGGATAGACAACTACTGTAAATAGTTTTGAAATAAAAAAAACAGTAATACGTGTTTTCTTTAGATAGAAAGCGAAAATAATAAAAAGCAACACGCCTTCCAATAACACATCCCACAACACAAACAAGTTAAAATGACGTAGTTGAAGGGTTGCCAGTACCATAGGTCATTCCAAATCATCCAATAACGTCATCATTGTACCATACACAAAAATGTATCGCCGTATGATTGGCGATTTTTTTCAAATATCGCCAAGGGGGGGGGGGTAAGTTAGAGGAGTACCATTAATTTCTGTAAGTCCCTGGGAAGATTGAGAAGCATTTAACTAAAGAGAGAATTAAAATAATAACGAAAGAGACTTCCGCATTGAGTTGAACAACTCAACCCCTATATCTTGGACTTGGAGGGAGGGGGTTTGAGCCATCACTTATGGGGATGAACATCCTTGATATTATTACAAAATTGTGCATTAAGCCTGTACACTGTCGTCACCATGCATAGTACACTGCTGCTGTCATCATCTAGTTTCACAATAAGGGAGCCCCATCATTAAAAGCACACCTCTAGTTCCTGTTCATAGCGTTCGTATTGAACACGCGACCACTAAAATGTGTCTCTTTCAAGCTGAGCTGCCTCAACCGCCATCTTTGAACCGTTTGTGGTTTTCTTCTTCTTCTTTTTTTTTTTTGTTATTCTACTAAAAAATTGAATAATTTTTCTCAAGTCTTTCAAATTGAAGAGGTATATTTTTTTTAATAATTTTTTCAATGATCATGATTTTGATATGATGATGATAAGAAAAATGTTCAAATACGCTTTTATTAGTTTCACATGTGGTTTGCTTGCTTGTTTGTATGTAACCTGAGTAAAAGATAAAATTCCCGTTCTTTACAAATCAAAAGTAAAATATTTAATACTATTAAGGCTAAACTATACATGAAACTGCAGTCCATGGATCGAAATAGCCGAGTTGGCGGTGTATTGCATGTTCCTGCCTTAGCCCTTGCTTAGAGGCGGTTACTCACTGCTTTATACATTACATGTTACATGTGTTGATGTATTTACAAGTAAGTGCATGTTAACTTCGCGGATATTCAATAGTTTTGAAAATCAGAGGGAAAAATCAGTGTCATGAAATATTTTGAGTAACTCTAAAAGCGTATTTTTTAGTTTTTCTAAACTATATTTTAAAATTAAATTTATTTTGTTCATTCGTTCAGAAATGAATTAAAAATTTTAAGTGATTATTTGTGTATCTGGATCTGGATGATTGCTTAATAAGTACTGAGTATGTTAGAGATATTCCCATTCAAGTATTACTGGCGAGCGATATTTTATGATTAAAAATAATCAAGTACAACCTCAACAGTAACATTTAGTTGTCCCATTCATTCTTAGACTTGGAACATGAAGCCTGTGAATACTATTAACTTTTCACTAACAAGTTGAGCTTGTCGAAGTTGTCATAGAGAATTGAATGTGTTAGCAAATTACTGGGAGGAGGGGGGGGGGGGTTCTGGTTATTATCCTACACTAATCGGGGATTTTGTTTTCTTTCATGGAACTAGCTTCTCCAATTAACTTATTTGATGGGTATGATGTTTTATGGCTATTAATCTGTCACAGGTTATGTTTATAATGAAAAATTATCTCATTTGTGTAAAGGATGGCTACGAAAATAGTCCAATCAGGTAAAAAATGTAGGAAGTCTTCAGGTTTTGGTTTAGCAAATAGGAATTCACAGAAACATATATACCGTACCATTTCTTCAAATAGAAAACGAAGGATTAAAAAAATGAATCAAGTTATTAGATATAAAGCAACTGTGCTTGTGAAGGGAAAAAAAAATTTATGGATATCACTTTTCCCTTATCTTCAGTTGCTCTAGTCTTACTTGAGATTTTAATATCCGCTACTCTTGGAAAAATTTCCAAAAAATGTCATGTGATTTCACGGATTTTCATTTCTGAGCTTTTATAAAAAAAAAAAAAATATTCTTAAGGTGTTGCCCTTATAGCTCATCATATTTTGCGCCTTCAGGTGAAATTACCAAGAATGATGTAAAAGTTTTGAATTACTAGTATTCTCTCGCGCGAGAAGAAATTAACCTAAAAAATGGCAGTTTCACTTTTTAACTTTTTGTTTCGTTTTAATAATAAATACCCAGTTAGAAAAACATTTTACGTTTGTGCTGTTGCAACTGTCGTTCTGGGTCGAAGATAAGATTTGAGCGCTTGTAAGACTTTTCTTGGGTTATTAAAAAAATCATGTATTTTTTAAAATTTACTTTTTGCCTAGAAAGTACAAATTTAAATATAGATGTAAAATAATGATTCATTATTCAATTAGAAATTCAATTAAGACTTTTGCATTTGTTTTCATAAACTTTCCGGTTCTTTCATGCAGGATCTAGCTTGTTCTTGAGGAGTACCTCATTAAAATATGAGCATACAAAACGGGACAGAAGGCCCGTTATTTCATACTTTTCCTGGGGGGGGGGGGGGGTATATATTTAGTTTAAATGATACTAAAAGAAAAGCTGAAAGTACTCCTACTTACATGAAACAATTAGTTTCCAAAAAGCCAGCGGGGGGGGGGGGGGTGGGGAATTGACCCCCCATGCCTAAATGTCATGCTTGGGCAGAGTCACAAGTGTAATGTTCTACCATTTAAAAAAAAAAAGGATGTATTGGATTTTTGTTATGAGTTCTTGAAATCGATGTTGGTTATCTTTGGTTGCATGAAGAGGGTTCATGACTTTATGATCCACCTCTTGCATTTAGGTTCGCCCCGATTTCAGGTCAATTTAGACAGTTCCATCTGACCTCCAAAAAACTTATCTTTTTCGGCAAATTTGGAAACAATATTTATAGCATTGTTGCTATTTTTCAGATGATAAGTAATATTTCCTATTCATATGTAGGTACGTGTGCATGTTCGTATTTTATCATTCAGTAAGATTCGGAATTCCATTCGGTAAATTGAGAATTTTCCCCCTTCCCTAAACGTTTAGTTCAGAGCGCCCCTGCTTCCACTAAATATCCGTTTCCGTCCAAACAAGGAGCTCATCGATGGGAGGTCACCGTGACCTCCCAATAATTTCCTTATTCTGCACATTTTGCTGACGATTCGGCAATTTGAAGACAATATTGCAACATTGAAATTATTTGTTCTCTTTAGTTTTTAGAATTGTTTTTTAAAAGATACCTCATGGTTTTTCTCACTAAATGTTATGCATGTACGACATGTGTGCATGCTTGTATTTTATCATTCGGTAAAATTGGAACTTCATTTGCCAAATTGATAATTTTCCCCCTCCCAAAAATTTTAGTTCGGGTCGCCTCTGCGTCCAGTATTGTTCAAAAAGCATAAAAATTCACTCTAGCAAGAAGGTTTTCGAATTGGGTCCAAACATGGCGTCTAACGTCGCCCTACATCCTAAAAGAGATTGCACTATCGAGCGTTAACAGCTCTCTGGCCTCTCCCCCCCCCCCCCGGCAGTATGCTTTTGCGGGCACATCGAGCATTTGGCGCCTTTTAATAGACTAATTTGTGCGCCGAAGTCCTTTTCTCTCATTCCACCTATGCATATGTCTCCAAATGAGCCTGTCTCTGGTATTTCAGCAACCCTTCTGCCGCCCCTTGTTCCCGGCTATTTTGGGGGGCAGGTGAGAATGTTCTACTCCATTCGAACGTTCTGCTTGGTCGGCTTTCTCCCGCCGAAATCCTGACATAACTCCGCTGAAATGTCTCACCAGGGAGCTGGGATTCTGCTGGCTACGAGAAAATGCTTCTGGGAGGGAGTTGAATTGATACGCATGGTAGAAACCTCCCCGAAACGTGAAATATGACGGAATTTCTATGACCACTTCATATTTATTCCATCGCGAATGGCAACTGTTATCGACTGGCATCTACAACTTTTAATTTCAAAATTTAACGGTCTGTTTCTTGTTCATTTTTGGCAGCTGTTATATTCATTTCAGTGATATAATCCTGACCACTAGTGACTACTGTGTGAAGACTTCTAATTTTGAATTTCTTCTATCCCATTTCTTAGGAATTCTGATAAAAATATGTATTTCTTTCTGCTCTTGTTGAAAAATAATTTTTTTTCTTCAATTAAAAAAACCCTCTTAATTGAATAGTTAGGAAAAAAAAATATTAGTTACATTCTCTGCTAACAACGGATGAGGAAATTAACATTCACATTCCAGCTAAATATTTCAATTGTTCTAGTTTCTTTTTTTCGTTACTAATACAAAAGAGAGAGAGAATTATGTTAAATAATGGAGAAAAAAAATAAAATATTGCAGATGGTAATAAATTGATAAATATTAAATGTAAATTATAGCAAACGATAAATAAACAAAAAGCAGATACACTACAAAATATTATCTGTACCTGAGAATTTGTCATTGTATAAGGTTTATAAAGATTGCTTTCTGCATAAATATATTACGTATTAATACTATTCGGTCTTTCTTTCTATATATCTTGTTGAACGAATTTTGATATTTTAAGTCTGGTGGTAATAAATTTGTTTTCCTGTTGTCAATTTACTTGTTTCATATGGTTCGAAAAATATTCCGCGCAATACCAAATATTTTTTTCTGAAGTGAAGCAAAAAATTTGCAAAAGTTCAGGAGTGAAATCAAATAAAAATTATTGGAATTTCGGAATAATTGAATTTGTTTGCAGTACAACTAAAATTGTTCCTAAAACCCGATGTAGTCAACTAAAAAATAATTTCACTCAAGTTTCTCTACGATCTTCTCTCCACTTTGAAACTTCTGGACATACGAAACATGAAATATGACTTGGTTTCTTCACCGCAACCTTTTCCCAGTTATGTAGGCCTTTTTTCGAAACCACGTCATAAAATTTCAACGAAAACAAGAAGTTCTGTCAAGAACTAAACGAGCCTACTTTCCCGTACATCGACATCGGCATTCTAGCATCTGATCATTATTCTCTTGATTATCTAAGACTAAAAATTATGTCAAACATACCTTTTTAGCACTTGAAGCTGATTTCTAAAAGCAAAATATACCCCTCTCATCAGATGAAATAGACACATAAAAAGTAAATAAATGAATAAATAAAGTTTTGTCGCACCTTTTAAAGAATGTAACTGTTACAGTTCTTCCGTAGAAAAATTCCTCAGTTGTTTTCAAAAAAAAAATTAAAAGTACAAAGTACATCAAAACACATTTTATCAAAAGAAGAAGAAAAAAAGAAAAAAAAAACTCGTCCGTTGATAAAATGTCTCGAATTTCACTTTTAATCCGTTGCCAGTTGTTAAATATAAATAAAGAATAAAATGCCCTCGTGAATGAAACATTTTTGTTACAAAAAAAAATCGTCTGCCAAAAATAATAATAATAATAATAATAAATTCAATAAAACAAATGAATAAATAAACAAAAAATCGTCTGCACAGTCAGTTATTTTTTTTTCGGACTGTTTACTCAAAAGTTATTAGGGGTGACAGCTTGCTTGAGCGGTTTAATGTTGAACGAAAAATTGTTCAAATCGGAAATGTAAATACGGGAATGAAGTATCCTTGAAAAGTTCTTTCCAACAAAAAAAAGTTTGTTCAAATCGGACTGTTCATTAAAAAGTTAGTATCGCGGGACCGGTTGTTTGAACGGCTCAAATTTGAACCAAAAATTGTTCAAATCAAAAAATCAAATATGGGAATGAGCTGTACTCGCCGAGATCTTTCCAACAAAAAAAAGTTTGTCCAAATCGGACTGTTCATTCAAAAGTTATTAGGGGGGACAGACAGACAGACCGACCGACCGACTGACCGACACACAAATTCCCCATCTCAATACCCTACTTTCAAATTTTTAATTTTTCGATATTCATTTTACCTTTTTATTTTTTTCACTTGGCGATATTTTTTTTTGACTTGGCGATATTTTTTAACTTGGCGATATTTTTTGGACTTGGCGATATTTTTTGAACTTGGCGATATTTTTTAGATGCATTAAGCTACTTTTAATACTTTTTTCGTCTTTCTTTTATTTTTAACGGGAAAGTAGGCTAAAAAGGGGGAGGGTAGATATCTGCGCCCTCTGGGTAATACACGTCAACTCCACATTGACGAATCGAAATCCAGCCGATGCCAGACTTGAACCGCCGAAATCGCAACCATCCAAAAACGCGTCGTCTGCTAACTGGATCGAAAAATCTTCCATTGAATAAAAGTGGGGGGAGGAGGTTTCCGAACTGTATTTGTGTCCGAAATGTGGCCCCAGAGGATAGGAACGATCGCCAAGAGTGCCGCGGGAAAAGATGGGTATAAGCCGAGCGTATGCGTTCTGCGTTGTTTACGATGGATCAAGTGTGGGGGCGGGGGGTGGGGGGCTCTACTCCGGCGGGGTTTTTCCTCCTCTCATCAACAAATAGGATCCTCTCCCGGTCTACGTGCTGTTACCACGACAAAGGAGCTCTTCGGTTGGATTAATGCAGATCAATGATCGTGGTGGGGGGGGGGGGGACATAATGTTGCTAAAAGGGCGTGGATCCCTCTCTTATGACCTCAAATTCTTTTGAGGTATTGATTCGGGGTAGGAGGTGTTACGTCAAGGTGGAACGAACTTCTCCCAACTATGCCGCTTTTTTTCTTTTTACTTTGAAAGATAGCTTTTTTCTTCGCCTTTAGCTATTTCTTTAAAAAACTTTTTTTAATCTGAAGTTTTGTTAGGTTGGAGGCTTTTAGGGGAACGTTGTTTAGTTTTTGGAGCTGTAAGGTGTTTCGACTCAGCATCATGTGAGCCGTTTTTTTTTTTTATAAGTGGTGTGGGTTCGTTTTATATTGCATTGAAGCAGAGCTATTTTAAAAACTCATTGCAAGCGTATTTTACCCATTGATAGTTGGAAATGCGTCGCGAAAATTTAATCAAACATATTTGCAAACTTGTCATTTTGAATAAAAATTCATCATTGTAGAAAATGGAAGGAAAAAAAAAAACTTCTTTTAAAAATAGAAATTTGTAACTTCAAACGTTTTAAATGCTTCAAATCTAAAGAGGAGACCTCTCCTTTTTCTACCGAAAAAAAAAAAATATTTACCTGTGCTATAAGAGCGCTAGTCCCAGCCTTTGTATGCACTGGGCAAACGTTTTCACGCTCTCCTGAAAAGTAGTGAAATGGTGGCTCGTGTTAGTCTGGCTTTGAGGTACAGAAATATCACTACCAATGAGAAAAACTTGCACAATGAATCCCACATTAAAAGTCAAGATACGAAGAGAAAGAGTTGATCCATAACCGAGACAAACAGTTGGAGTTCCATAAAAATGGAGCGGCGTTTGATCTTTTGAAAAAAGTTTAACCCAATAAGCATTCCTTTTAAGGGACGGTCCAAAAAAGGATCTGAATTTCCCCAAAATGAACATTTCAACCAAATGAGTTCCTTGGTATTGTTTCAGTTCGTAATTGACATATTGCAGCACATAGCCATTGTAAAGTGTGCAATGTAGCTGTTTTAATATGATCTTTATCAAATATTACATCGTTCACAATCTCAAGAAAAAAAGCTAAGTTTTCAAAGTTATTCTCAGCTTCCCAGTTTATGTTAATCGTTGATTTTATTTCCTCTTATAAAATGTCTTTTTAAATATTTTATCGCAGGCAGAAAAAATTTTAGTAAAAAAAGTATGTACCCTCTGTGGTCTTCTATCGTAACTTTTAAAAGACGATTTTTCTTTCCTTAATAAAAAAATATTTCTGACATAATATTTTTTTAAATTATTTTTCCTGTCCATTAAACAGTTTGTAACTAGTATACAAAATATCTTTGGAAAAAAAAAAGTCAGACATTAATGGGTTGAATTTCTTATTCTTTCATATGAATTCTATGAGGTCGTTTCGTTTTTTTCTTTCCTTTCTAGAAATATTTCTACGTTGCCTACTAATGCTTGAAGTTCCTAATCAGTGATACTGATGTATGGATATCTTAATGATAAGAATACTTAAGTATGTGAAGTATGGGAGTGAACAACTCATACTTTAACAAACTTTCTGCCTGAATTTTCTTTTCGGTAGCAACCTCAAAACATTCTGCATTTGCAAGTAATGTAAAAAAAAAAAAAGGTTTTACTTTAGTCCTTCAGTAGTCCTTTGTAGTTGCGGCATTTTTGATTGGGAGGAACTTCTAAAATTCAATGTTTATCGTACTTGGAAAAAATATTACTTGAGCAAAAAAATGCTGTAAAGAAGTTTATTGCTGCAATATATTGAAATATACTGTCAACCCCGTTTCATCGGGTAACGGGTCAACGAATACCTCACTTTTATACGAATAAAACATCTCGGAGCCGAATATTTCCCCACGCCACAGACGCAATGTTAGAAAACCTCGCTTTAACAAATATCCCGCTTAATTGAATAATATTTCTTGGAACCGACAGTATTCGTTTAAGCGGGGCCGACCGTTTTTATTATAAAAAATATATTTCTATTAGCCCATTAATGCCTGACATTTTTTCCCCAAAGATAATTTGTATACTGGTTACAAACAGTGTTTAATGGGCAGAAAAAGTAATAATAATAAAAAAAAATGTTATGTAAAAAATAATTTTTTTAGTAAGGAAAGAAAAATCGTCCCTTAAAAGTTACGATAGACCCCAGAGGGTACATACTTTTTTTACTAAAATTTTTTCCTGCCTACGATATAATATTTTAAAAGACATTTTATAAGAAGAAATAAAATCAGCAATTAACATAAACTGGGAAGCTGGGAATAACTTTGAAAACTAGCTTTTTTTCTTGAGATTGTGAACGATGTCATTTTTGATAAAGATCATATTAAAACTGCTACGGAACACACTTTACAATGGTTATGTGCTGCAATTTGTTAATAACGAATTGAAACAATGCCAAGGCACTCATTGAATATTATTATTTGGTTGAAATGTTCATTTTTGGGGAAATTCAGACCTTTTTTTTGGACCGTCCCTAAAAAGGGACGCTAGGCATTAATGGGTTAAAAAATATTTGTTGAAATAATTAGTTGCCGACAAACACAAGCTAAATAGAGAAACGAAAGATATCTGCTACAAAAATCCATGTTTTCAGGCTTATTTAGTTCTGGGCAAGCGTTTTGTTTGTTTCATAATGTACTGTCGCCGCGAGTAGTGTATTTAACGATTTATGCTTTAATTGTTAATTACGTCTTAGTGACTTATTAAGTACCGTTTATGGCAAATCAAATGTAACCTAAGCATCAATTGTCCGAAGTAGTTTCACTGTTAGCGTTGAAATACAATCAGTTCTGTTTAAACGTAATTATCTTGCTTAACTTCCATTACAGCCTGGCTACTTTGAATGAAATTGCATATTTATCTGCTTTTTAGCTTATTAATTATAGAAATTAACTTTTTGCGTCATTTTTTTGCTACCATTTAATTCTCTTTCTCTTTACTCGCAGCGGTCGTAATTGCTTTTTCTCAAACGCCGCCGCTGGCTGATGTGTTGTCTGTAGTTAACTGAATTATGACAAACTTTTTATCCGCCATCTTTTTTCTTTCTTTTCTTTATTGGCCAATTTAGTCGCGAACGATGAAGTGAAAATTGTTTTTGTTTGCTTTGAACAAAAATTTATTAAATTAAATCGGTCCTAATCTTTCTCGAGTACAGCTGTAACACACACCCAGGGGGGATGAAAAGGGTTTTTCTTCGAACGTTTCTAATAATTCATAGAAAAGACCTCCGCTTTATTCCCCCTTCTCACCAATAAGTGTTTGTTTACTGTTGGAAGTTTTTAGCGTCGAAAATATTTGTTTATTTTGCTCTTTTTTTTTTAACTTGTTCCACTTCAATTGCAGGTTTAATTTTCATTTTTAGAAACTGGTGCTATTTAGGGTTAAAGAGTTTTTTTTCCCTATTGAATCACCCTTTTTTTTGTTTGTGTATAATTTTCTTTTTTCATCAAAATATTTACGACACTTTTATTTTTTTATGTTAAGAATTAAAAAGAGTTAATATTTCAAGCCATTTTAAAGTTTCGTAATGACTATGCAAGTGATGCTATAAATTTTTGAATGCGAATCTTTCGTTTGTCTTTAGGGCGATTCCATTTTGAAAAACAGCATGGATTTCTGCAGAAAACGGCCTGCTGAGACTCCAAATATGTTAGGTCCTTGTTTCGGTGCATGAAATTTTTAAAGAACATGGACTCTACTTCTACAAAATACAGTTACGTTTTGAAGATATTCCAGAAACAGTATTTATACGATGGAATTTCGGCTCCGCGACGGACTCTTACGAGATACTTCTTAAAAGTTATTTCACGAGGCATTCTGTCCCACACGTGACGGTACATAAATATTTACTTAAAAAAATAGTAGGTAATAACGATTTTTTTTTCTTATGGAATCACACAAACGTGTGTGATTTCCTAAGCAACATAATTTTGTTAATTACATTTTTAGATTATTATTTTTAACGAAGTAAATGAAGCTTCACGTGCGGTACAAAATTATCGTTTTCCTTGGAATGGCCCAAAAAGTTTTGAAATACTGTCGTCCCCACTTAATCGGGTAACGGATAAACGAATACCCCGCTTATAAGAATAAAACCGTCCGGAACCGAATTTTTCCCCATAGACACAGTGTTAAATATCCCCGTTTAATCGAATAATTTCCCCGGATAATAGAATAATATTTGTCAGCTTTTGCAAAAATTTTTACTAATATCAATGTCGAATAAAATGAAATTGTTTCCACAAGACCTTGAGCAAGCAAACCACTATTGTGGACTGTTTCAGAAAATAAAAGTGAAAAACAATTTTTTTGCAACACAAGTTGTAAGTTACTTTTTTTATGATTTTCATATGACCGTACAATATTTATACTCAATTACTATACTATTTTATTATTTACTTTGCTTATTTCAAAACCTTTTTACCAATAACATAATTGTTTTCGTTACATAGCTATTTCTATGTTATTATTATGTTTTGAAACAAAAGTTGTTATAATGGAAAGGTAAAAAAAATGTTCCCCGCTTCTCTATCTCTTCTCTATCACTTCTCTTCTCTACCTATATACTAATAATAAAGCTGAAGGTTTGTCTTTCTTTCTTTCTGTCTGTCTGTCTGTCTGTCTGTCTGTCTGTCTGTCTGTCACGCGCGTAGCGCCCAAACCATTTGGTCGATTTTCATGCCACTTGACACAAAATTAGTTTGTAGCATGTAATTTTGCACCTCGAAGCGATTTTTCGAAAATTCCATTTCGTTCTTTTTCTATTCTAATTCTTAGCAGAAATTCGATAAAATAGGGAAGAAATATTTCATACACATTTTCAAGTCTTATGTCATTCGAAAGCTTGAAATTTTCTGCACAAAATGAAGTTTTTTCGAAGTTTCTACGATCATCAGGAGAGTTGTAACAATTGTTTTTAAAATCCCGGAATTCAAGGCTTATCTTCAGTAAAGCAAGCCGAACGATTCTAATATGATAAATGAAATGAATTATTTTATCAACGGAAATTAACTTTTAATGTTGTTACCATGGTTACGTTTTTATTTCGTTTATTTGTTTCGTTCTTTTTCCATTAATAATTTTAAAAATGTATTTGTTTTTGTAGCAATCCAAACTCCAAGCCTTATTAAAATTAGTCAAATGAAATATAATAAAATCGTGATAAGATGGCACCTGTCAATCAAATGAGAAATCGAGTCCTTTCTTTAAAAAAGGTAGAGAAGGAAGAAACTGACGCGTACCATTTTTGTGAGTTTAGATATATTTTGGCGATCTGACGAATTGTGTAGAAGAGGAAACATTGTTTAACCAAATGAGGTCAAAAAAGAAACATGATAGTAAACCATTCTAAATTTATCGTCTGGCAAAACATATTTTATTTCCTTTTTTTTAATTTCAATATAAATTGCAGTAAATGGCTTGAGTGAACGAGTTTGGCTTTTAATTTATCATTTGCTGGTTGATGTTTGTCGATGTTTATTGTTTTTATTATCATGGTGAAGAATAATGCACGAAATTTCTATTATTTTGTTTTTGAAGTTAGGAAAGAAAACTTTCTTCTTCTTTTAAACTTTGGTAAGATTTCTGTGAGCAGAAAAATTGTTCTTATTTTCTCTTTTGGCTTATTTTTGTGCACCTCCCCTTGGGGTTGCATTCGAATTCCCCCAAGGGGGTTTTTACCCCTTTTATGGGGTAAATCAGTGTTAATTTCAATGCAGACAAAAGTGATATGAATTGGCGCTACCACTTGGCGAAATATAGCCAAGCTTTTAGTCGCCAAGTGTTTGACGCCAATTTGGCGACATATCGCCAAGTTGGCGGCAAATTTGGCGAAAAAATTTATTTTTTTATTTTGGTTTAATTTGGCGCTATTGCCGATATGTTGCGAAAAATCCACTGAATGATGTTAAAATCGGAGATATTTAAGAGATTGATCATTGTAAAACCTTTTTTTTTTGCATTGTTTTGTGGCAAACTAGGGATGTAAATGTTTGAATTGTTATCTTGCTCACTCCAAGCACTATTTTAGCATTTAAGACATCTACTAAGAAATTTACACGTAAAAGAGTAGTGTGGGGTCCATGCCAAATTTTTATATCATTCTTTGAAAGAATTATAGTTGAATTATAACTAAAATAGTTTTTTTTGCTATATCAATTTTTTACAAATGAATTTTTAAGTTTATACCACAGGCAAAGCCGTGCGGGTACCGCTAGTAATCGAATAAAATTTCTTGGAACCGACAGTATTCGTTTAAGCTGGGCCGACAGAATTAGCAAAATGAAACAATGTTTAATTCAGCCAATTATTAGTTTTTTTATTTAAGTATAAGTATTATTTATTTTAGTCAATCGTGTTCTGTCCAGCATAGTACTTCACTCCCTACGTTTTAGCCACTGCAATTTGTCGTTTAGCATTCTCGTTATATATTTTTGCAAATTTTTCTGAGAATATTTTATCCGGTTCTACTAATGAAGAACATTTTGAAAAAGTAAATAAAAAAAAAATAAGTAAACAAATGAATAAATAATTAAGCACAAAGCTAATAAATTCGAAATGGAAGGAAATAAAAAAAATATTTTGCTCTTTTACCTGGAGCCACAAACCTGAGTATCTTTTATTCTGCATGAAACATTGTGATTAATTTAAATACAAAATGCTCCAAGAATGTGCTACTAAAAATAATTTATCTTTCACACTCAAGATAGGAAAAAAAAAGTTGAAACTTATGCAACAAATGAGCAAAGACAGTGTTTTTATGCATCGTTAACCGAGGAAAATGTATCGCAACGAGCAAAACGAACACGCAAAGGGCAGCGTTTAATTACATTTGCAGAGAATAACGCATCGTAAAACAAACGAATGTAAAAGGGAAGGAAAAAGACAAACGGAAAGTAAATGGTTAAAATATGCGTTTTGTAACACATAAGGCGCAATTTCTCTTGAATGCTTTTTTGAAAAACGTGCCGCTCTCGAAATGCATGCTTGTCACGTGTGGTTTTGCTCGGAATATTCTAAAATTAAATTGCGTTGGACCGAATGGCAACGTCGCGTAAGAAAACCAAGTGTAAGAACGCATCTTTCAGAATTGCTCAAAAACATGTCTTGTAATTATTTTCTTGAATTATTTAAAGCTCATCATTATTAGTCAAGTTTTATCTCTTTAATTATTCTATTATTTACTAGGGTAGGTGCTCCAGTAGTCGGCCAGTCTCCAGTAGTCGGCCACAATGACATAAAACTCCTCATAAATAGTACATTTTTAATTCAAAATCAGATATGGCGCATTCCCACATTCATGTACCTATCCTCAATCATCAACCAGTGGCAGTTAAGTTTTGGGTACTTTTTTTGAATTAGCAATGAGTCATTTCATTTTGAATGGTGTGCCCGTCATCCAAGATTGCGATTCTGTTTATTTTCCAGCTAAAATGATTCTGTGGCCGACTACTGAAGCATTTACTCCAAGCAGCACAAAGGCGTTCAAAACACGTTCTGCAACACGTACAGAGCGCACCAGCCGGCACGTTCAAAACACGCTCTCGCAGCACGTGTTGTCAACGTCTATGTGTCTCATCGATCGATGGTAATATGACACGTCGAAATCTGGTGTTGACCACCTTTTTTTGTCCCAGTTTTGAACGTGGAATGATAGGTTATATTTAGGTTCTGGAAATACGTTTGTTTTCAGTGCTCCCCAGCTAAAAATGTATACTACGTATACCCACCGCACTATCCGGGGCCGTGACTTGTTTTAACCGTGACGTCATTTTTGATCCGCCATTTTGATCCATGATCGTCGCCATCTTGGTTTTAATTATTTAATTACTTAATTAATTTATTTAATTTTTGATTGTTTAATTACTTTGAATTTAATATATTCATTCCGCGGGATTCGAACGCGGGTCCCTTGACTCCAGCAGGACACGCTAACCACTAGACGCTACTTAATCATATCGAGGGAGAAAAATAATACTTTAAAAGGAAATTTTTTTTGCAGGAGGCGCCATCTATGAAAGACTAAGGGCGTAAATCATATCATTTTATTAGTATGAATATAATGTTTTTTTACTGAAATGCATGCAAATCTGATTAGGATCTTGGGAGAAAGAGTTGTTTAGGATAAAACTTAAAGTTTCTGCAGATATGATTCCTCCCCCCTTTCTAAAAAGCAGCAATTCACGGTCTCAATTCTGAGAAATTAAGCACCTCCTTAAGCACTGAAATGACACCGTGATAATATTACTGTTTTTGCACGTCAAATCCCAGACAACCAGCTATCTCCAAAAGCTATCTATAAGATATCTACTAGCTTTTGAACTGGAGATTAGCCAAGTGCCATGTATATCTATGAGATATCCGAATGTCTAGATGAATATCCACCAGAGGTAAAAAGGTTGAAGAAATTCAACTACCACGGACCTCCGAATATCAAGACGTGTTCTAGATATGCTGGAGATAGCCAGTAGATATTGTGGATAGCTTATAGATGTGCTATGGTTATTTCATATATATCCATGAGATAAGAAATCCAAATATCTCTTAGATGTAATATAACGAGTTTTATCTCTTAGATGTATAGGAGATATTTAGAACGATGTTTTCTAGATTTAATGCGTTTTAAATATATTTTAAAGCTGCAAGCAAATTTACAGGTTTAAAATTCGCAATAGTTTGTACAATAATAAATAAGTTATTTGTAAATATCTTGATTTTAGCCTCAATGCAATTATAACAGCCATTTTACTGATAATTATTGGTAAAAGTGTTGGTATTTATAAATAATTTATTCATTGATATACAAAGTTGTGATTTTTAAAACCTGCAAATTTGTCTACAGCTTTAAAATATACAGCACAAAAAATAGAAATAACAGTGGTAATTCAAGTTAATTGACATTCATAAATGTTATTTACAAACTGATTTTTGTTTTCCCTATAATGATCAAACGATGAGTTTTTATTCATTGTTAATAAATTTTTTTTATTGCATACTGTTTTTGATTTTTACCAAATAATTTCAAAAAGGCTTTTTTAATGAATGTTTTTAATTCAAATATTAGTTCTGCCTACTGTTTTCTGGATTTAGTAGTCTTTTTATTGTTTAATATTTTAAACAAATGTATAGGTACAAAAATCATAACTCTTTGGTATCAATAAAAACATTTAAAAATTAACGAGCTCAATGTTAAAACAGAATATTTACAACTATTTAGGTGGATAAATGTTATTAACACTGCATTAAATTGTGACAACATTCATGCCTCTAAAGTAACTGATTTGATACCATGAGTTTAACTTTCTAAACCTATAAACTCGTTTATATCCTCAAAAGAATTACGATACTATAATATACTATATACTTCAATTGTGTAAGCCTATACTATTCAACTAGCAAGTACATGAAATTATGGTTTGCAAGTTTTCGTTACTTATCCAAGACTTTGGTTTTGGTAAGCATAGCAATTCACTAAATCAATTTTAAAAAGTAATTCATTGGTCTTGACAAAACAATGTTTCAACAAATGTGTACGTACACACATCAAAAAAGTTTGCATAAAGGAATGAACCCCCCCCCCCCCACCACAAGGGTATGATATTTTTTGTTACCGTAAAGTCGGGTTACTTGGACCCACAAGGGGGTTACTTGAGCCCACAGTAAAATGATAAAATCTCTGTTTGGTACTAGCGTTAGAGGCTGCAGAGTGCTTCTACCTAGCAGAGGAACGAGGAACTACGTGCAAGTCTTCAACTAGTAAGTACCAAACCAAAATTTTATCATTTTACTGTAATGGGCTCAAGTAACCCCCTAGGGTCCATGTAACCCCACTTTACGGTACGTTTTTGTCTGTGAACTATTTTAGTTCTTATATTGATTGTCATTTATACATCTAGAATATGAAAAATTACGTTAGGCATAAGTATGAAAATATTTATTCATTTTTATCTCTCAAATAAAGTATAGCTTAGATGTTGCATTTTATATAAGAAAACTAAAATTTAATTAAATTTTGGCATTCCTATGCAGACCTACCTTTGATGAAGACCTTCCTTCATACGCTTTAGCACGTTCACAGCAGCTTCTACTTTTCAAAACAAAATGCTATGCCGTAAAAAAAGGAATAATGACAGCAGAATAGCTATTAAATGTTTTTATTGACAAACAGGAAAAAAAAATATGCACATACACAAAATTGCGCATTGTTTCAAAGTAATGAGGACAAAACATCTCCATTCAAATTTTAATATTATTTTATAGTTTGATGAGAGAGAGAGCCACAATTAATTGTTACGAAACATTCCATGGCAGAAACTGTTGGACAAAGCAAATAACTTGGTTATTCCTACTTTGAGTTAAAACTGAAAGAAAACTGTAAGCAATTAAAAAACATAAAAATACAAATGACACTTCGAATATGGATAAAATTAAAAAGGAAAAATACTGAGATTTTAATTCAAAAATATAGAAATTATACACTGCGATGCAAAAGTTTAGACAATTGGCAAATATGTGAATAAAAAGAAAACTACTCAACGAAATTCTTTCAAATTTTTACTGCAGGTACACAATATGGTCCCAAATACGTGTATGGAGTTCTTAAAATTTTAACTGGAATCAAATTTTGGATATTACAAAAGACATTTTTTAACATTGTTGCAAAAGTTTAGACAATAGTCATATTTTATGCAAATATCCCTTGAAATGTGATGGGTGGAGGAAAGGCGGGACTTAATTATTCAATTATAAAGTGCAGAGATTGCTGAATAAATAACCAAGATCTCAAAAGCTCTGTAGTTCTCGTGTAAAGAAGATGAGAAAGTTTGGAAGCCGTACTTTGAAAATGAACCTACTTTATTAATTTTTTGTCTTTTAAATCGGCTCTAGTATGGTAGTACGTTGTTTTTTACTTTGTGGAGAGCAAATTCAGACATGCGTATCGATCAAAAGACCAAGAAAAATTATATTTCTTAAAGATGAAGTAATTGAAAAAACGGCTCGAACTGACGATTTGCCCCTTAATCCTACAAAACTTCAACTTGGGTCAAAAACAGCACGTGACAGCATAAGTAGATGAACAACTGA
Organism: Uloborus plumipes; assembly: GCA_038373865.1. Taxonomy (NCBI): domain Eukaryota; kingdom Metazoa; phylum Arthropoda; class Arachnida; order Araneae; family Uloboridae; genus Uloborus; species Uloborus plumipes. Next base: position 13,438 of record JAXGGA010003000.1, on the reverse strand, counting down.
ATCGGAATGCATAAAAAAAACAAAGAATTGTGCTTGAGCCTTTTCGGACAGAGTGTCCCAAATAAGCCAGATTTTAATGGTAAAAGCAGCACAGCATATGATCATTGGATATTTCTCAAGTCCCGCGAAAAGAATTATAATCCATCTAGGCCATCCCAATTTTAATAATTTTTATCAAAGAAAGTACCATTCATTTTTAGTCACGATGATACATATGCTGCTTTTCACATTAAAATCTGGCTTATTTGGGACACTCTGTCCGAAAAGGCTCAGGCACAATTCTTTGTTTTTTTTATGCATTCCGATTCAGTTGTTCATCTACTTATGCTGTCACGTGCTGTTTTTGACCCAAGTTTAAGTTTTGTAGGATTAAGGGCGAATCGTCAGTATGAGCCGTTTTTTTAATTCCTTCATCCTTAAGAAATATAATTTTTCTTGGACTTTTTGATCGATACGCATGTCTGAATTTGCTCTCCACAAAGTAAAAAACAACGTACTACCATACTAGAGCCGATTTAAAAGACAAAAAATTAATAAAGTAGGTTCATTTTCAAATTTCGGCTTCCAAACTTTCTCATCTTCTTTACACGAGAACTACAGAGCTTTTGAGATTTTGATTATTTATTCAGCAATCTCTGCACTTTATAATTGAATAATAAAGTCCCGCCTTTCCTCCACCAATCACATTTCAAGGGATATTTGCATAAAATATGACTATTGTCTAAATTTTTGCAAAAATGTAAAAAAATGTCTTTTGTAATGTCCAAAATTTGATTCCAGTTATATTTTTAAGAACTCCGTACACGTATTTGGGACCATATTGTGTACCTGCAGTAAAAATTTGAAAGAATTTCGTTGAGTAGTTTTCTTTTTATTCACATATTTGCCAATTGTCTAAACTTTTGCATCGCAGTGTATAAAAACATTGAAGTATAACAAATCAAGATAATTGCAGAAATAAGCAATGTATTAGAACAACAGCTGTAAGATCTTTCCAAGTATAATAAATAGTCAAAAAAATTTAAATAAAACATTTCTTTTCTCTGGTTATTGCTTTTAAGAACAATTAAGTAAACTTTTGCGTTTAGAAAATGAGATTAATCAGCATATTGATAGATTGGTGTTATACAAAGCATGCATTTTGCTATTTATGATAATATATTATGATAAGGAATACTTACCTTACTTGCTTGAGTAGGATACAAAATTTAAACAGAAGAGACATCACAGAGAAGGAACATAAAAGAGAAACTACATCAATTTAATTAGTCCCTCTTAAATGTTCTTCTCTGTATTTTTCGCCAGTCTTTCGTTCTTTTAATTACTAAAACAAATAAATATTTTCATATGAATCTTTTTTTTAATTATAATTTTAAGACTAGCACAGTACCGAATACTTGGTATACTAGATACTCATAAGTATGGCACTGGTTAAAACATGGCTGACACTCGGTACATGGCCAACTACTCGCCTAAAGTGCTTCTCGATATTTCACTAGTGAAAACTATAGGTACATCAAATATAGTCGACCCTTGAAAATTTGAACGGGCTGAAAATGAATAACTGCTGATACGAAGTACATTTCCGATACCTGCCTCATGGTTTGTAAGGCATTTTTCTTCGAATGAGACTAACTATGATTAAGATCAACAGGTTATAAAGGTCCCTTACAGTTTGTATTAATGCTAAAATATTGGCGAACGGAAAATTCTCTGAAATTTAAACTTTGAAAAAAAAAAAAAAAATACATATGGGCGATTCTCTGTAAACTCTTAATTGGCTGTCCGGACCAAGTACACTGGCGGAAAAAAAAATCCCAACACCAAGAAAAAAATTTCCGTAGAGTAATGAAATTTGGGTAATGCAATTGTCTAGTTAACATGTTTAATTGATTAAATGTACAAGATCACAGGCTAATTTAAGCTCAAGAAAATGCTGTGCAAATGTGAAATTATGTTAATTTAATAGAGGGTGTAACCTCCAGAATTTTGAAGGCAAGCCTGCAAGCGTGCATGCATTATGTCATACAAGTGCCGAATGTCACTTTGTGGTGTGGAGTTCCATGCTTGTTGCACTTGCTGTGTCAATACTAAGACCGTCATTGCTGACTGTGGATGATGCTCGAGGTGCCATCCCATGATATCCTATACGTTATCAATTGGAGACAGACCTGGTGATTTTGCAGGTCATGGTAACATGTCAGCACTCTGTAGAGCACATTGCATTGTAGCAGCGATGTGAGGGCGAGCGTTATCCGGTTGGAAAACGTCCCCTTGAATGCTACTCTTGAAGGGCTGTACTACTGGTTAAATTAACAGACTGACGGCAAATTTTCAGTCAGTGAGTTTGGGATAACCACAAGAATGCCCCTGCTGTCGTAGGAAATTGCTCCAGAGACCATTACTCCAGGTGTGAGTCCCGTGAGTCTAGGCCGTACACCGCTTGGATGCAGGCGGTCCCCTGGCCTCCTTCTGACCAATATACAGCCACCACTGGCACTAATTCAGAATCTGTTTTCATCAAAAATTACAACAGATCTCCACTCCGACCTCCAGTGAGCTCTGTCGTGGCACCACTGCCGTCGGAAAAATCAATGGTTTGCAGTCAATGGAATACCGGCTACAGGCTGCCTGGCTCGGAGCTGTCCTTGAAGTAAACAGTTTCTTACCGTTCCTTGTGTCACGACGGTACCAACTGCAGCTCGAATGTCAGCCGCAGATGCAGTACGATGCGCCACAGCCGTACGCAAGATTCGGCGATCTTCCTTCTCAGTCGTGCCACGTGTCAGCTCGGAACTCGATCTTCTTGAGGTAGTACCATCCCTTGCCCATAGCTTTCAATAATCATGCATGCACTGTTAAAACAAGGTACATAGAAATGAGGCAAAACGTCTTATTTTCAAGAACATCACTGACCCAAAATGGCTCCAGAACCAATTGTCTTGGAATTAGAAACCAGGGTGTCTTGTTTTTGAAACACACAGTGTTCTCAAAAGTAATACCCATGTTCTTGTTTTTGAGACGGAAATATGTTTGAATATAACACGAAATGTACTCATATACGAGACAATCCTATTCTTAATTTTTGAGACGGCCGCACTCTTGGAAATGATACACTTGTGTGTTTATTTCCGAGTCACCACAGAATTTAAAAAATAAGCATATAGCGTCTTGTTTGTGAGTCGGTCCTCTCTTCAGAAACGAGACATTTTTGTTTATTTTGCTATTTGAATAATAATTTTACTATTTTTCAGACGCAGATTAAAATTACTAGTGGCCGCGCCGCCGCTTAAAAGAATCACATTTGCTCTGAGCAGTTTTGGTACAGTAAAGCTGGACTTCTATTTCTGACAATTTGATTCATTAAAGCGGCTGATTCAGTTTTCCAGAGCCCACTGTATTATTTTTTCTGATGAATTTTAGGAACTTATTTTTTTTTTTTTCAAAATCAGTTTAATGCATGTTTTGACTTTTTTTTTCTCTTTCATTTTGTGTGTCCAGAATCACATGTCTGATTATCAAAAGAGATACATGCATGAAAACTTTAAAAAAAAAAAAAAGTTCCTTAATTCATCAGAACAGTAATACAATGGGTGCTGGTTTATTGAATCAGCTGCTTTAATGAATCAAATCGAATGAGGTCCAGCTTTATTATATCAAAACTGTCAAAAAACAGACGTGATTTCAGAAACTGACAGCCACTGTAGTAATTTTAAACTGCATTTGAAAATTAGTGAAAGTATTATTCAAATTGAATTGTTTATTTCAGAAAACCGTCAAATGCACTTTTTAGAAGTTAAACAACTAAACTAACTACAAAAAAATTTTCAGTTTTAAAATCACAAAAGGTTTATCGTTGAAAAAATTGAAAGTGTTTCATACTGTATTGCGAAAACAAATACCGCTGGACACAAATTATATTTTCTTTTGCAAAAAAATGTTAAAAATTTTGCACTCAACAAGTTTTTTTTTGAAGAAAAAAATTTTTTTTTGAAAAGAAAAGCCATTTACATCACTTTTGAAAACGAAACAAGACAAACACGGAATTTACTGAATTTGTCAAGAGACTTCATTTGAGGGGTTTCTGAAATAGAGAGATTTCAAGACAAAATATAACCCATTGAAAGGCTTTATATTTGACATGTTTTTGCATCAGACAGTGTGCTTAAAATTGGCAATTCATAACCTGTAATATCTTTGAAAAAAATGGTCAGTTTACATATTTCTGCAACAAACGATTCAATTAATGTTCGCTACTTTACACCGAATCTCAATCTCTTACAAATGTATAGGGATATATTTTTTTTTATAGAATTCTTATGAGTCTTGTTTAACTCTTCGAAACTGGCAAGTCATGTCATAGCCACAGTACGGTGTCCCAAAAAAACGCAACTTTTAAAAGTTACAAGTCTCTCCTTCTATAAGGTATCCTTTGGTAAACATAAAACCAGTTAAAATTTAAAACTTTATTAAAACATTTAGATGTCAGCCAAGAGTGCTAAAGTTTGGAAAAATGTCCGAAATTTGGCAAAATTTCATTAAATAAGGGCTTAGATCCACTAGCACCACCTACATCATTTAAAACTATTCGAAAACATTGAATGAAACCTTTTATACATACAAAAATACTTTAATTGCAATAAAAAAATTTTAAGAGCTGAAAATTAATGAAGTTTATCTAACGTTTTTTGCACAAATGTTATGTCTGCAGCATCTGCATAACATTTGCGCAAAAAACGTTGGATAAGCTTCATTAAAAAAATCCTAAGTTTTAAAGGTCTTAAAATTTTCCAAAAAATGAATAAATTGTTACTTTAAAACACAAATGACTAATCGTGACACATAAAACGTTTTAAAACATTTTTATTTTTCACACTAGCATGCTTGAGAAATATATAAACAATATATTTCACAGAAATGTCTGTGAGAACTTTTTCTGTGCTTTTTTACTGATTGCAACAAAAATTATTTCTGTTCTTCATTTTTTTATTGTTCTATTAAAATTGTGAATTAATGTTCATTTGCAGGGACCACAACACTTATCATTAAACATCATTTCAAATGTAAAAAATATAGTTTTTAAAAACATGAAACTTTTTAGTCGTTTATCACTTAATTGCATTAAAGTTAAAATATAAGTGAAAGCTTACTTGTAGGAACAATCCATTAAAACAAGTTACCTATATTATGTATTCCTTGTAACATATACACAAAAGATCTGTATTTTTTACACGTATTCCATTGATGCTTTCTATGGATAGATTATAACGATTTTCTCGTTCAACATCTGCATTTCCCATGTGGCAAGCAGATGACAGCTTTCACAAATTTTGATATTTTATATTTGGAATGTCACATTGCATCTTGAATGCGAAAGATCCTTGCCCAATACTCATCAATTGGGAGAAGGTTAGAAGTGTTGGCGGACAATTGTTCCTCAACATCACTCTCATTATATCCACTCGCAGGTAGAGGATAAGCCACACTTCTTCTCTACCTGCCTTTTGCCTTGCAGGAGAAACACACACAAGATCCGCGGTTTGGAGCAGGAAAACAATCAATTAATCAAAATATTAACCAGGCCTGGGGCGAAGCCCCATTTTCCTGACATCGTGGGCTGGAAAGGAGTAGAAGTTGATGTATGACACACAAGCTGAGTGGGGGGATTGCCCCCTCCTGAGATTTGCCCTCCTCCGAGCGCACTCCGGAGAAGGCAGGCGACGATGGCCGGAACAACATCAAAGGCTGGCAGGCAAAGGCAGGGGAGCAGACGAGAGAGCGGAAGCACGGCAGCATTACTGGATGGGGTTCGAGCCGGTGGGCTGCTGCGGCGGGAGGTTGACGGGTCCAGGTGCCGGTAGATGGTGGAATCCAAGAGTCTTGAGGTAGTCAAGTCCTTGGGGGGTGGTCAGCGGGGTGCATTGCTTGGTCCAGTGCGGGTCTGGGGCGACGGGGGTATTCCTTGCTGGAGGCGATGTGGCTTCCTTTGCAGTTCGAACAAGTGGGAGCTTCATCCTTGGGCTTTTCGCATTTTCTGCTGTCATGCGCTCCTGCGCATTTGAAGCAGACCGGTGGCATGTCACAATTGTACCTTTGACAGTTATAAGATTGGAGAACTTGATTTGGGTTGTTTCTAGGGACTTCCACTCGTATTTCATAGTAGGAGAGGGTCCGCATCTGGTGGATGTCTTGGTTTGCCTCTGTCTTCGGTAGGATGACCAGGTACAGGGGGAGCGAGGTGGGGAGTAGTGAGGGAGCTTGAGTCTTGTCATTTCGGCTCTAATCGTGTCGAAATCCTGCAAGTAATGCAATGCAAAGGAAATACAATGAGAAGAAGCAAGTTTTGATTTAATGCATATTCAAAGAAGGATAGGATTCACACTAAACTGTTAAAATAAACACTATTTTCTCTCCACCCCTTCATATAATATCACAACCAGGGTCTCTTTGCCAGGTTCTTGAGAACTTTAAGATTTTCGTACTTTATATACTCCCAGAATTTTTACAAGATGAACATATAAAAATCTAAACTATATAATAATTTGAGACTGTAGCAAAAATCAAATTAATTTTGAAAAACAAGTTAAGGCAGGGAGTTTCCCCCTTAGTGACTACAGCAAGATGCCATGGAGTGGCCACGGTTTCAATCTATTCATGTAGAGATTAGACCAGTGTGAAAATTCTTGAATTGGAAAAGTTCAGGAACCCTTGGACTAATTGTACAAAAGCTGATAAACATGCAATAAACAAATTATTTAATCAAATCAAAACAATAACAACCAACTTTCCTACTGCACAGGCACATTGGGTTTTGACCTGCCAAAAAGAAGGCTCAACATTTTAAATTATTTTAAAAGTTTAATTGAAAAATACAAAATTACTGATCACCTATGGGAAGTTCTTCACAAATCAATCAATCTTTTTTCGTTAAATTTGCCACAAAAATTCTGCATTCATAAAAAAATTTACAAACAAACTTTAATTTTAAAGAATGTTTTGCAAAGGACTTCAACAATGTTTCATTTGCCAGTTTTGAATGGATTGTTACATGGAAAAAAAATTGTAACTTAATTATTAAAAATATAGTGAACCTAACTGTCCAAAATTTTTTTTTAAATTAAAATATGATTTTTTTAATTTTTGAATTTTTTTCTTTGATGTATGAAATTTGTGACACCCATGCTGCATCGATGAATCCCTTAAAATTAAGCAATTTATACTGCAATTAAATTCAAAACTATGCAGTTCAAAAACATGAGCAGCATTATTTCTAATTACTTTGACACATAATTAAAGTCTAAAGCAAATTAAAAGAAAAAAATCATTAAATAAATTTCGATTAATGCTTGCAGTAGAATTTAATTTCTGTGCCACACAAATTTAATATACTGCTTTGGTGAAGAATATTATAAATCCACTATTCAACCAAGGGCGGATCCAGCTTCGCGGAAAGGGGGGATCATGAGTTATCATTTGGCATAAACAGGGGGTTTGGGCAACAAATTTTTCGTAACATTTGTCCCAAAACGCTGTGTTGGACTACTTTTGTTACCTGAATGGGGGGGGGGGGGGATAAGTAAGAAGGGTTGAAAATAAGTCTACATTAAGATAATAATGCCTACATGGTCGAATGGCGATTACAGCTCCTATCCCACGAATTGTCAGGCAAGTTAAAATTCTACACTGATCGGACAATGCTGTTGTTTCTTTGCTTTATTAAATTGATTTTCCCTGGCATTTTCCTGATTGATAAAATTATCTGACTTCCGGGTTCTGCTGCCACCCTGTATTAGAGGCAGGGTAACTATACTTGGTGGACACTAGTGTAGTACCGAGTACACAGTAAATGCTCTTTACTCGGCCAATTTGACGAATACTTGTCTTCTGAAGAAGACAAATTATAAATTCCTCTAAACTGGTGAAATGTCAGTCTAATTTTTTAAAAGAAAGTTTTCACAAATCTAACTTTTTTTTCCTTTGTAAACAGAAAACAAGCGTAAACTTTCTGCACCTTTAAATTAAATCCTTAAAAAAAATTCTTAGTTCCCTTTAAATTGAACATATGGACGCTCATGATAAGTTGAGACAAGAGAAACATTTCTTAAAATAAAATTGAAAAAAAATATTTACATGTATACAAAATAAAAAAAGTAATAATTTCAAATCCAACACGAGATAATACGTACCTCTGTTCCGATGAAGCACTGGACTTGGGCTCTACTTCGAATGGGGTCCCAAAGTAGAGACTGCGTTGGGGAAATACAATTCAACTAAGTAGGAACAAAATAAAAAAATAGTAAACAGGTGCGATTATGTGTTAATATAAAAACTTAAGATTCAAAAAAGACAAATGTAATTTCTTCTTTCTTTTAAGTTTTAATATTGAACAGATCAATAAATTGTGCTGTTCTGTTTCCTTCCCCCTCTAACCTTTCCTTCCTGAAGTAGGTACACCAACAGGATGCAAAACCCATGTCTCCCACATAAGCTTGATCATATTATTACAGTAGCGTATGCAAGGGTTTGGGGGTTTAAACCCTTAAGGTTTGAATTGACCAACAAATACTTATTCCTTTTTGATATTAAATAAAGCAGCTCCTATTCTTGTCAAACAATGGTATTTGTTTCTGAAAAACTCAACCCAGCAAATCTTGCACATACTGTCGTCTCCGCTTAATCGGGTCGGATAATCAAATACCCCGCTTACACGAATAAAAAATCCTGGAACAGATGCCATAGACGCAATGTTTAAAAATCCCCGCTTAAACGAATAATATTTCTTGGAGCCGACAATATGAATAAAATAGCTTTCTTCTCAAAAATATTTCAACATCTAAATCATTCAAAAGAAACGCAAATACTGCAGCAAACATTCTATGTTATAAAACTATTCAAATAAAACACTTGAGAAGAAATCATTTTATTTTAAACAATTTAAATCAACCAAGCTGCATTATCCATTCATCAAGCGCAAGAGGCACTCCCAGCGACCGATTTACACACCTGAGTGCCTCAGCGTTCTAACGAATGTGGTGCCCCCCCCCCCCCTCCTCAAAAAAAAAAGATAAATAAACTCCCTTTTTGCTTACACACTCATGGTATTTATATTGTTTGAAACAATTTTCATAAATAATAAAATACTTGGTAAAAAAATTTGGTGCCTTCTTTTGTTGGGGGACTTGGGCTCGGGCCCCGAATGCCCTGTTGTAAATCAGCCCCTGGGCACCCCCTAAAAAACAACGGAGCCTCCTCTGGGGTTCTTATTTTGTCCACTTTTTTCAAAAAAAAAAAAAAAATCCATGGTGGCGGAAGAAATTAGAGAAAAAAAATTAAAAAAAAAATCCATTGATTTTTCAAATTATGTTTGATTATACAAATATTACAGTGACAGTATACCATTGGATAGTATTATTTATTAGCCCTTCAAGTCAATACTTTAATAGAAGTAGAACAATAAATTTATCCACATTATATATTTTTTTTTCCTCGTATGAAACAATTTTAACAAAATGAAACAGATGGTTGAATATTGTTTCAATTCAAAAAGAAAGCAATTTTCATCCAGGAAATTGCTTTCCAGGAAATCAATTCAAAAAGAAAACAAAATTTCCATCGTTGGAAAAAATTAATTAATAAATATAATAATAATGATAATTCAAAAATAAATACTGAATCTTTTGTTAGTTGCAAAAGATAACAGGTTCTAAGAAGGAATATTTAATGAATATTGTAAACAGGCGTTTATAAAAACTTGGATAAAATAAGCTATTTCCAAAGCGTGCTTCCTTTTCTCAATTGCAATTCACGGTCTTTTTGCTCAATTCAGCTGGCATGGCGATAACAATACACAGAAGTTAAACAAAGTCACTTTATAGAAGCGCGAAAAAAATGCGCTAGTAAAAAAAAAATTTCAGCGAATCAAAATGCTACGAATGTGTTTTACTTTCGACTGTTCCAATAATACACAGGCTTAAGCATTTTTTAACAAATTTTGTTTCATTGGTCCTATAGATATAATACTCAAGTTCTTTTAAAATATTAACCCGTCATCAAATTAAACCAATTCAGTCCTTGTTCAAGATTATTTTAACAATATTATTGTAAAAAATTCATTCCGTCATTTGTCATACAATTTTAAATGATGTTGATGAACTCCTGAAAACGTAGAAATATAATTCATTTTTGTAGACGCATGATACAAGACTCGTCATTTCGAATTTCCCTGTAGAAGGTGACTACTCAATGTGAATCTGAAAAAAAAAAGCTCTCATACACGTAAATACACAGATTGCCAAGCCTCGAGAAAGTTCCAACTTGTCCGTGTGCTATACTTATTACAAAGACATGAAGTATCAAATGAAAATAAAAGCAGAATAAAACAGAACTGTACACAAAACTGAACATTAAAAACTTACCGTTATTAATTATTATCACTTTTCATATTAACGTCTACCAGTTCGGCATAGCGGGCGGGAAGAAGGAAGAAAGGAAGGGGAATTCCCGTCATCCCTCACCCTCCCGCCGCGCATGCGTAGTGTTATCAAGAATGTCTGGTGTTTAGGAAGCCGTAGTCTCGCTTAAGAAATAAATAGTCTTTTTATCTTTGGAAATAAATGGTTTTGAAGAGACAGAAAATCGTTTTATGATGATAAACTTTAACTTTTTCTACGAATTTATCAGATTTCAAAACAAACAAAGTAATATTTCCCTTCCCGTATTTGTGGAACATTTGAGTAACAGCACTGTCTTAAACTCGAATTTTTCGGAGACTTGAATTCAAGACCAATTAACTTGGAAAAAATAAGTCACCAAATTGTCTCATTTTCAAGCAAATCACTTTTAACAGTGTGGTGGAAACATTCCCACCCAAGTCTTTCTGCAATATCGCGAAATGAAAATCCACCTTCTCGTAGCCAATTTGTACGACCTCGTTTAAACTCGGTGAGCTATTGATAATGGCTTCTTCGTCTTCTTAAAAGGTATTCCTGGCTAACATGAACGCAATTCGTCCGATTTCACGGAAAAATAATACACACGAGCTTCACAACACGCTTTTAAAACAAGCCTTATTTGCATGTTCTGAGTGACGCCAGCTGCGCCACACTTATGCGCGGAACACGAAATTTCAATTGATGTCATCTTTCAGTTGTATAAACACGCTTACCAAATTTCGTTTATCTAACACAAGTCCTTCTTGGTGTTGGGATTTTTTTTTTCGCCAGTGTATTTTAAAAATAATAAAGTGTAATAAAGTAATTATCGCTCTTAATACAAGTAAAGCATTAATAATTTGTGGCCTAACTGTATTTGGAGCGATAACAATTTTTTTTTCTAGAAATTGTCTAAGCACCAAAAACACAGTCGATTGGCTGTCCCAAACCTATTGTCTAACACGTAAAGGCAATATTTCAAAAAACCTATTAACACTATCGTATATACTCGCGTGTAGGTCGAGAAGTTTACTCCAAAAAATGAAGTTGAAAGTTAGGGGGTCAACTTATACGCGGGGCAGAATTTTCGGAAATTTTTCTTGAACAACTTTTAGAAAAAACACACCCAAAAACAAGAAGATTTTCCGATTCAGTCCAACTATTTTAAACAAACGCTAAAGAAGTAAATACTCATACATTCTACTGTATTTTTGCATGATTTGATTGTGAAATAAAGAATAAATAATTACAATAAACGACCGACGGCGCTTAATAGGTATAGTCTTGAGCAAAAGAGAACCAGAGGGGACATGATTCAGTTACTTAAATTTATTAAAATGAATGATGTTACAGGGTTAGATTTTTGCACGGAAAGCAGGACAAGGGGTCATTGTTTTAAGCTGTTTAAATCTCAGGCTAATCTGGAAATTCGAAAAAATTACTATTTTAACAGGCTAGTGGGAGCTTGGAACAGTTTACCGGAAGAGGCGGTAAGGAGCAATGGAGTAGATAGCTTCAAGAGGGCCATTGATCTTCATTGGGGTCTTTAATTTGACTAGGACCAGCCTAGAGCCTGCTGCTGGTCGTCGCATTTGTATTTGAATTGCCGTATTCGCGAATTTTCCGATCGATGGTGTTTATCCTCTTGAAACAGAAAAGCAATACGGTTACTTCGCAAAATTTTTTTTATAATAATGCAAAATAAAAGCAACAAATAGCAAAAATTGTAGCCGCAAAATCGAACCCTTTCGAAAACCGCGATCGTAAAATCGAACCCTTTACAAAAATCGCGATTGCAAAAATAAACCCTTTTTGTGAAAAAGAATAACAATCGTGATATTTTCAACACAAGAATGCTCACTGCATTTCATTTTCCTTCTTTTTAAAACATTTATATCCAAAAATCGCGGTAAAACGTTCCCGGATCGGTCCCGTTTTACAAAAATCGAGATCGCAAAAATGAAACCTTTTCGTGAAAAAGAATAACAATCGTGCTGTTTTTAACGCAAGAATGTTCAGTGCATTTCAATTTCCTTCTTTTCAAAACATTTATATTTAAAAATCGAGGCAAAACGTTCTCGATCGTTTCAGAAAGTGTGGTCTCTACTTATACGAGGGTTTTCAATTTTTCCCGAGTTTCCTTCAAAAAGTAGGGGGGTCGACTTATACGCGAGATCGACCTATACACGAGTATATACGGTACATAAATTTGGTGATTAATATCTAAAAATAGAATAATGCAACTATCTTTTTTACGAAATAAGGTCTAATTACGTATTTCTAAAACTTAAAATTGTCAATACAAAAAATCTGTTTGCTCTTGCAAATGTTTTTTTAGCATGAAGTTCAAATTAATGAGCTGAAATGAACACTAAATTTTCCTGAATGAAAACTTACAGGTATGATGTACACATATCGAACTGAGAATGGAAGGGGCACTTTTCTAATTAGATTACCATTAAAGATCTGCCTCTTTCATTCTCGGAGTGTGATATGTACATATAATGAAAACCGACTTTCAAACAGCAAAAAATTGTAATAATTCCTCTACCCCCCCGACAGTTTGAAAAACTTGTATGTGCTTTCCCGATAATCCAGCATTTAAAATCTCTGCCACTTTTTGATTTAACTTACGCATAAATTTCACGATTTAAAAAAATATTATTCAAATTTTAATCCAACATTCAAAGAATGCCTAAAAACCATGGTCAAAATAATGCATAATATAGAAGGGTAAGGAAGAAACATGAAATAAAAACTAATAAGTATAAAACCAAAACTTTTAACTAATTTGAACGCATAACTGCAGGAAGAAACGAATGACAGTACACATCTCACTAGTGTAAATGATAAGATACATATAACGAGTTGCACAAATTTCAGCATTGGGTCACTTGGTTTATCACCATCCCACTACATTTTAAATTGTTACATAAATCCCAAGAGCAAACACAATTCAAAGAGATACAAGATTCTAAATCTCTGATATTTAAATACTCTGGAAAAAA